>JAMLFT010006871.1:0-15505 GCA_026544285.1 Pachyrhizus erosus
AAAAAAATAATTTTAATTCATGATAATCAATGATAAATACAATTTAAACCTCTTGTAATGTTTCAACTCAAAATAATTTTTTTTGATAAAAAAGGTTTAAAAAAAATTACGTGTAGAAACTTATATTGATAGTACCTATAAACTACTAGATCTTAGGTATGAGACCCAAATGATTTTTTTGTTCATGTTCCATCCCTCTTTCTTAGCCATTTGTTTATTTCAAATTTTAATTAAAATAAAAACATTAAATACTAACCTATATGTGCCTCTTTATTAACTCACTTGCAACCTGTCTCCCAACCTTCTTCTTCTACTACTCTTCCTCTCTCAGAAACCCATCACCACTAACATCACCCACCACCCAAGGCTACCATTTTTTTAAACCACAAAGAACTTGGAAGCAAAAATACTCTCTACTTTCCTTTCCTCATTTACTTATCATATGTTGTTGATGGTTTATTTATTGATTCCATACATAAATTTTTAATCCTTTACCTTACTCTTGTTTTTGGTTTAGATCTTTCCATGTTTATTATTGTACTCTTGGTTCTTGATGTTGTTGTGATTATTTTTCATTTGAGATCATCTGAAATTAAGGAAAAACTCTACCCTAATTTTGTCTTAAAATTTAATTAATTTTTTCATTAATATAGACTTGCATCTTGCTTATAATCTGGTTGCTAATTTAGTTTTTTTTCCTCCTCGTGGTTTTAATTATTTAACACTAACCAATGCTCTAAAATTTATGAGACCAGTTCTATAGTCATATGAATGTTGGGTATAAGATATTAAATTTTCAAAAATTTACAAAAAAAAATTCTTAAGAAAGTTTACCTTTTTCTGAACCTATTCAAATCTGGCTTTTTGGACAAATCATTGTCAATGCGTTTTTTTAGTGATTTTTTTTTTTCGCGTTTTCATGATCTAAATTTTTTTCCTAAAAAAAACACGCAAAGGAACCATAGGAAAAGATTTCTTAATTTTTTAAGATGTTTTACCATTTTAAAAAATACAAGAATTCAGATGCACATTTTGCCAGTTCATGGGTTTCTGAATTTTTTTTGTCTTGGTTTTGAATTTTTTGGGACAAATATGTGATTCTTTGGAAAAACAAAAAGATAGTAATATTTTATGTATGTCTTGATGATCTACCATAAAAAAATTCATAAAAAAGTAAGTTTGTTTACTATTTTAGAAAAATCCAAGAACTGTACAGAACCAGTTTGTGGAAAAAATATATGTTGTAAGGTTACATCTTAGGCTTCTAACAAAAAAAAACGGATCAATTTTATTAAGCATACATCAAATTAATCTGGTACCTAAATTAGTCCAAAAGTAAAAAAAAAAAAAATTCTGGCAATTGAATGTTCTTTGTGTGTTGTTGAATTGTTTTTGAAATTTTTAATTTTGATCGTGAAAACATAGAACTTACCCAAAATATGTTTGTGGGCACCAAGTAAGATTTAATCCTAAACATTTTTGTTTATAGACTAACAAAATGTCAGTGGGCTTAATTGTGGGTTCAAACACTTATTTTTATCCAAAATTACAAAAGGATTTTACTTAGTAAAAGTTAAGAGTAGAAATTTTAATTATTACTCCTACTGATAAATTGGTAAATTATAATATAATACAAATTTAAATCTTAATTTATACAAATTGCTTAAATTTAGATAAAATAAGTAGTTTCATTGAATTAAACAATTAAATTAACTTTTAAAGTGTTACATAAAAACTATATATATTTCAAATATTTAATTAAGAATTAAGATAAAATTTAACTAACTTTTAGTGATTGATGAAATTAAAATTAAGTATCTAATGAGATGATTGAAGTTTAGGATATTAAGTAAGCTTTTAAATTAAATGTTTAATATATAATAAAGTGTTTTGATATGATAATATGATGCGTAATATGATAATTATAGTTTGATAATATTATTTATCTGTCTATAAGATAAAGGTGTTGTTATCCTATACTAGTACTTAGTGATTAAGACAATTGATGTTAGGTATAATGTACTAAACATTGACGTTCTATTTGATTATATATTGACCATATTATTTATTTGTATGAGAGATAAAAAATATTATATATTTTATTGATATTGAGTGGTGAGACCAAACTAATGACGAGTAAAATGAATTATAAGTATTGTTAAGAAAGAAACATACAATGACAAATTATCTATAGTAGAAGACACAACTTGACAAGGTGAAAAATGAATGATAGGTGCTTATTGACAAAAGTCTTAGCGGTATGGTGTTGAGTGATGAAGTACTTGAAAGGAAGGTATCATGCGTTGAGAATTTCATCTAACCAAACTTGATAATCTTGACTACTACTTAACATTTCATTGGTTGATGCAAGAGTATGTCCAAGTTTTATAGGATTGTGAATGTCTTGAGTTAAGATAATTTAAGTTTAATTATATAAGATGAAAATTTTTGCCATGAGTTGAAACATATATCCTTCTAGTCATTTTCAAATGGAGAGTATGAATCCATAATGCATTTAGAGGGTTGAGTTATTAAGAGTTGAGATGTTATAATTAGATAAACAATAAATTTTTTATTAAAATTTATGTCAATTATTGGATTAACAATATTTTTATATCATCAATAATATGTAGATAAATTTAAAATCAAATCTCACTAGTGTGACTTTTTTGTGTGTGTATGTATTTAATGAATGAATACATAAAAATGATAATAATATATAATGATAAAGTCGTCCCAGTAACATAAATATAACATAAATTACAAAAAATGACACAATGATATAAAATTTAAAGACTGATTTTATTTATATTTGTATCTAAATTAAAATAAAAATTATTATATTATTTTAATTAAATTATTTATATATATAAATTAAGATAAATAACATATATTTTTTTGTATTTTTTAAATTTTGCATTTAATTTCAAATTAACATAACGGTGGAACATATTATTATTGGGGTAGTAAGGCGAATACCATAATACCATCTATTGGATTTACTTCAAAAGGCTGGGCTGTGACAAGTTGTGAGCTTTATCAACTAGTGACAAATAATATTGGAACAATTTAATTAATTTAATTAAATGCATTTCTTATATTAACAGCTTGACACATTATATACATATACTGTAAACACCAGAGGTAGTATAAAAGGGGAAAACTAATAAATATATAGTTCTTTTTGGAAATCCTGATGATTAAATTCCTTCCAATTCCATGAAGTTTGCGTCCTGCTGGTTATGCACTGCTTCATCATAATTTCTAATCATTAATGTAATTATTTGTATATCCACTCATTAGAACGAGCACCAGACTCATCCATATCTATAAAAATGCTTACTGCCTGCACCAAAAGGTTTTCTTATCAGCATAAAATACAAAAATCTCAGTTCCAAAGTCCACAACTTCTATTTTCTATATCTCAAATTGAACAAAAATCAAAATCCAACAGGTTGGATCTCTATTAACAAGTTCCCCTTTCAATCTTCTAAAAGGTCAAATACACTTTACTCCTCCTTGGTATTAGAAAGATTTTACCAATAAGTGTAACATTCAATTTATTATTTTTTTTATCAATCACATTTCATTTAATATTATAATTGCATTATAATTTCTAGGAACAAGTTTTTATAATCATTATAATAAATACTCATTTTAGTTTATCCTTTGGGAATAAATCTCATAGGAATAAATTTAGTTTTTATATTTTTTATAAATTTTAATTTTAATTTTTAAACTTTAACTTTAATCAATTTAATCCTTCAACTTTATATAAAAAAATAATTTTCATCCCTTTACAATGAAATTGTGTGTGATGAAAAATGAAAATTACTATTTTTTTTAAAATGTAAAGATCAAATTAATTAAAATTAAAGTATGAAGACTAATACTAAATTTTACTAAAAATATTAAAATTAAAAACATATTTTACTCTTTTAATGATAATTATAATTGGTTGCCTCTCTCTTTAGTTTGGCTATTATTTTTTAATTTAAATACATTTTTAATCTATTGGATATAGTTAATGTGTGATTCTAGTTTATTAATAATTTTTAAATGAAATTAATATTATGGTTTTTCAATATTACAATTAAGTCCCTTTTACCACTTTTTTTCTACTTAAAACATTAAACTTATCATTTTTATTCAAAACTTTCATATATTGAATCAATTAAATTTTTTTAAACTTTCTTTCACACAAATCGCAGCAACAAAATATCAAATTACAAATTTAATCAAAAATTAAAAAATATAAATTTTCACCGCTTCAAATCTTAATTTTACATCCTAGTAAATCTTGTTATGTTTTATCAAATTTTCATAAAATCTCTAATTTCTACACTTTTTAATTATTCCATGAGAAAATCTATCATAAATCTCAGCTATTTGAATATAAAAATAAGATTTTGGAGAATTTAGGTAGAAGAAATTCAATGCGAAGATCATATTTGTTTTATTTTAAAAATAAAGGAACTTAGTTTTCACTTAAAAATTACTTGGAGGGCTAAAATTTAATATAATCCAAAATAGAGGGAGAAAACATACATTTAAGCCATTTTTTTATTACATTGGCCCTTCCTTGAGAAAAAAAAAAAAGTTCATATTTACTTTTGGTGTAGTTACTCAATGACTCAAATTTTAATCTATATTATAAAATTAAAAGGATGGGACATAATCTTTTTTCTCAAACTGTTATCCAAATAAAAAGAAGAAATAATCATCAATTTAGTTCTGAAGATTATATCAGAAATTATAATTGAAGTGTAGGTCACTTACCAAACTTGATGGACATGATATAGATAATCATATAGTGGTAGAAGAGCATGATATTACCTTTCCTATACGAGGTCGTTCTTTAGACTTTGCTAAGCTGTTCCTAATATGTGAGACTGCTCCCCAACATTTTAATGTGTCTGCTACATCATCAAGCCTCAAAATGTACTCTTCTTCAGTCAATGGAAAGGATCTCTAAAAGCAAATAATTTTTTTGAAAGTACAATCAAACACACTGGACCAGTTTAAAACTAATTTATATTGATGCAGTGATGCCGTGCCATTAGTGCTTGTTTGGAAATGATTAAATTTTAGAAAATAATTGCTTATTTTTCAAAAGATCTCTCAGTAATCTGTATAAAATAATTATTTCCTCAAACATAAGCTAAACCAAACACGTACTTATTCATGCCATCCATGCCTTGATGTGGGCCAAATACAAGAAAATTACACATTGAATGAATTCTCTGAAAACTATTCAATTTTGATGAGCCTATTAATAATTTCTAAGGACATCAAAGAAACTTTAACAGAATCTCTGAGGAGGTTCCTGTGGATTCAAAAGAGAAGAACTGTGTGATATTGGCTGTTTTCAAATTTTAGTGTTAAGGAGGCAATGAATTTGGGAAAGTACAAGCATGATAACCCTCTCCACATGTCTAACATAGAAGTCTCTCATACTTGAGATTTGAGTCTTTCTAGGACGGACAATACATTCCAGTCACACTATTTTTTTCCTACTTCTTCCTTTCATTCCTTCTCATTAAGTGATTTTTACCTGACAATATAGGCACACTATGAGCTTGCAATTATGCATTTGCCTATTCTCCCTTTCTAAATTCACCCAAGGAATAAACTTTTTTTTTGTCTCATAATTCTCATTATGTTGCACATTTCAATCAAAACAAATATATTTTAATGTATCCTTAAACAAAGTGAGCATAACAATGTTATACCTGCTCCATGTACTTCCACATGACATTCAGAGCAACTAGATTTCTTCCCATGAATTCCTAGTCAATATGCAACAGCAAAATGAGGAAAACAAACATATCATTAAAAAATAAAGGAGAGAGAAACACATAGTAGAAGTTTCAAGTTATGGACCTAGGTCTCAAATGTGTCAATCAATTAACAATAAATCCAATTTCAAAGAATCATGCACATTGGAAGGAGCTGAAATAAAGCTGCAAGGCCTTTATAATTAAAATGTTGAAGAAAATAAAAAATTACCATCATGTACTAATAATATCAAATTTTAATTCATAGTCGAGAAATGAATAATGCTGAAACAATCCAGAACATAGATACTAAAAAATATTTGGCCAATAATATTGGCAATGTATTAACAGTACCATAAAACACAGTTATTCTATTTAATTTATGAGACTGACTTTCATAATTCACAAGACAAACTTAAATATTAGCTCCTCTCTGTTTCCTCCAAAAAGAGAAACAATATTTTGACAACTAATTATCTCAATATCATCATTGTAGACATGTTTGTTAGCTAAGAAATGGAGAGAACAAAATCAAATGTTTGTCAAACAAAAATGTAGTTGTATGGTATAATAATCACTTCCATATGTTTACTATCTATTACTTAACCAAAATCGTAATAATTACAGCCATATATGCACAAAAGTGGACAAAGATGATAATATGTGATGTTAACTTGATAACCTTTTGCAAACGTTTATGAAATAGAGCATAACAGTTTCAGTATTTTAATGTGTGAGCCTGATAAACAAGTGCAATCTTGACGAAAGAGGTCAAAATATAACATTAATCAGCATATGAATGCTTTACCACAGACACAAATCACTGTCATGAACAGTTCTGTTTCAGAGGAAATAAAAATGCAAAATATCCAACAAAGTGCTGTACAACCTCCTATATCCCCATAGACAGTGAGTTTGGGAGAACAATGCCTGAGATTATAGGCCAATTTTGTAATACAAAACTCAGAAAGCTAATCTTACATGTAATTTCACTTGTTAAGAAGCATACCTTCTTTACCAGCTGAACATCATAAGACCTCCCATATTTCTTCCTAATAAGAGTAGCAAGTTCAAAACCGGTAAATGTGGAATCATCCATACCAACTATTTTCTCGAGATTTTCTCTAAACAACTCACTATTCACCTAAATCATATTTCAGATAACAGTCAGTAGATTCAGAAGTATCTAATTGGAAAAGGAGCTTCAACCATTATATAAGCTATAAATGTAAAGAAACACGTGGTAAGATAGTTTAAACTGATAAATTAAGAGAGAAGGAAATTAAGAAGTTAACATACTCCTTCACTTTCACCATTGTGAGATTTGTTCTTATCAATGTCATCTGGGTCACTGGGATTCATACTGTTACTCATCGAACTGCAAAAGATTGGGCCACATTTCCTGACACTTTGGTGACATCTTCGAGCAAGGTATCTAACATTATTGAAACCTAATACTCTTGAGGGAGAATAATGGCCACAGCATCCCAAAGAAGGAGCCTGAATAATACTTCCTCTGTCAAGATCCAGAGCTCTGAGTGGCCAATTATAGTAGTGGGAGGACATAGTGTTCATTGTATCCTGCACGCTGGCATTCAAAATGCCAGGAAACATTGTTATTAGAAGCAACTCAAAAAACAGAAAATTTCTTCTCAACTGAAAAAAGACAAGCATTCTATTATACAAATGAAAGTTCACGGGCAATATTTTGAGGCTATTGTTACTTACAAGTCATAAATTTTCAAGTCCACAAATATGTAATAGAACCAAAAATGTATCAATTTGGGAACTATGCTAATCAATAATCATCATGCTCCATGTACTATTGTAGTGTATATATGACCAACAACAAGCTACATTAAATGCGAGTTGCTTACATCTTATGTTTTCCCTTTATTCTACTAAAATAAGGACTACGATATTCGTACATAGAGGGCAAAGTTATAAATTTTGGTCATTTCTTCGTGTTCTTTGATATTGAAACAAATTGCTGACATATACAGTTAATGTGGTCACAGTTGTAGTTGCCTGCACTCCAAACTAGGTTCATATGTCCCTCAATTTTAAGAGTAGCTGCAAATTATTTTTTAAATCCTTAAGAGAGAGAAAATGGAAGCTTACAGTCAAAATTTGTTCTTTCTTTTCAAGGGTAAAATCATAATTAGTTTTATTTCTACCTTTCATAATCTGAATTTAATTTTTTTCAATACAAAGGAACAAGCTCGTATTCCACCTACCTTTCATCAATAATGCTCAGCAGAAGCTCAGAGCAAGTTTTGTACATAGATAAATAATAAATAAATTATTAAATAAAAGAGGTGACATAAAGGCATAGAAAAAGAAAAAATTAATGGAACTCTACCAAGAAAAAAACCCAACCCTCAATAGAAAAAGGTTATCAAATATATAGTAGTCAATAATCAACAAACCTGGTGGGTACTATCTGTGAAAACAGAGAAGCAAACACACAAAAGTTGTAATAGGAACAACTACACACTAGTCTTACGGCATTTTATGGATATTTATAGGTGACGTCAATTTTACTTTTAGCAGTGATTAATGTGAACAAACGTGCAATCAATTGGAAACCCGTTTGAATAAGAAGAAATGTGCTATAAAAATTAAAAAGCAAACAGAAAAAACTAAAAAAAGTAACACGTTTGTGCCATGAGAGTTGAGACAATAGAAGAAGTGTACACCTACACTTAAACGGCCTGACGTTGTAGCTTGTACGAGTTCTCTTATAACCAAGGTCAAACCGTAGATTAAATAGGAAACATTATTGTATTCTATAGAATCATGAAATAAAAAAGAAAAGAAAGGAAAGAGAAGGCAATAAAATTGTATTTATATATTTGTGAAATGAAAAAATGTAGAATAAAATAAGTGACATAATAAAAAGAAAAAAAAATCTTATAAAAATGTTATTCAAATAATATAAATCATTGACTAATCACGTCCAAACAAAAGAACAAAATAGCTTGTACGATACTGTTCCGTTTATTAAAAGAGTTGTAACCAAAACAAAGTTGTTGCATGCAAATTCATTTTGTTTGTTGGTTCCTACCTTGTATGAAAATATTACGTGTAATTTTACCCTCATTTAGTAATCATGACTATTTTTTTTATATATTTCTCCTTAAATTTCATTTTATTTAAATTTAAAATATTTATGAAATATTAAGAGAAAAAAATTTTGGTACATTTTTTTACATACTAAGAGAGCTTATTTATTATAGTATAAAGTAAATGAAAAATATACAATAAATCAATTTTGAGCTTACATTAAAAATTCAAGGGGCGCTCACATAACTCACATATTTTCCGTTAAGGAAACATTTATTAGTTACCAAACTTTATTTATCACTTAAATATCTAAAGAGATATAAGACAAAGAATTGCAGGTATAAAACATATTCTGACGTGATAAGAAAAAAAATATTATATAATAAAATATTTTATATATAAAAATGTATATATATATATATATATATATATAATAAATAAAAAATATAAAAAAGAAAATAGATGATAAACAAGATTTTAAAAATAAATTAGAGAGATGATAAAGAGTGTTGTTAAAGATAAGAAATAATTCTTTTTAATTAATGCATAAATAATAAAAAGAAACAACACAATTTTTTTATATTGATTTACTTACATCATTGAAACTGCGTCTAATTCTTGACAAACTACCAAATTCTATTACATTAAAAATATATAATTATTCTTTTATCAAATCACTTTCAACTCTACAACAAGTAGTACTTCCTAATTTCTTTAAGCTACAACAAGTATTTTTTTCGCAAACTACTTCTTACTTAACCTCATAGACATTTTAAAAAACAAAAAAGATGAACTCAGTTGGTTCTTAGCGTTTTTATCAAACGAATATAAATAATGCATACAAGGTTGATTCTCAAACATGCTAAGTGTTTTAAAATTTTTTACAAAGAGAATAATTACAAAAAGATAAAAAATCAAAGTATTTTTCATAAAGCACGTAGCTTTATGTTCTTCATATTCAAAGTCTTAAGTGACATTCTTCATATTTCCATTTCCCCCGCAATATCTTCTATTTTTATCTATTGGTGAAGTATTTGAATCAACATTTAATATTGTATTAATTGTTTATATTAACTAGTCACCTAATCTATTGATAGCACATCTTACTTATTTTATTTTGTAGCCTCCTATCATATATCAATTATAGATTTTGTTCTTTTACTTATTTTATTTTGTAGCCTCCTATCATATATCAATTATAGATTTTGTTCTACAAATTTTAAGCGATAAAAATCTTTTTTAATACGTTTTGATCATTTTCTTTATTTTTTTTGACAATTTTTACACATAAAAAAATTATATTTATGTAATAATTATAGGTTGAAAATAAAAGTTTCTAAATTAAGATTAGATGAATCATATAGACAAAAGATAGAGTTATCTATATACACATGATCAACAGATGATTAACCAGATAAATCGTCAAACAAACTAATTGTATAATAAAATTTAGTTATTATTTTATAATATCAAAACATAAATTTTCAAGTAACCGATACATCTTTATCTTAATAATATCATTTTTAATTTGTTATTGTTTTTTTCTTTTGGTATTTAATAGTTCGGCCATTATTATTATTAGGAGACAATGAATTCGTACTTATATTAGAGTCAATCCTACCTAAATATTTTTTTGTTACAGTTTCTTACCTAATGTTATTAATGTCAATAAAATAGACATATATCTCAATTAGATCAAATTGAAAATTATTTAGCTTAATATTCAGTTTTTTTATCATAATTAATAATTAATAATTTATATATCTTGCAATTATTCAATGTTTCCTCCATGATAAACTTGGAATAAACCATCATATAACAAGAGGTCACAAAGCATAAAAAAGTATTACATCACAATTTAATGCTATCATGCTATTGCCTCATCAAAGTCTTACTTTCTACGTAGAAGATCCCCATATTTTCTCTGCCTGCTGAGTCTGACAAAGTCAATTGCCACAGCATATACAATTTTGTAACTATTAAATAATTAACAAGTATACTTGTTTTTTATTTTTAAAAGGCAGATTTTTTATTCAATAAGAGCCAGGCACACAAGTCGTGTTCCCCAGCAGATGACACAAGACACAAAACACAAAACACATCAACAAAGTATTCCCCTTACAAGGCCTTCCAAAATGAATAAACAATGAACATCACCAAAATAAACAGTCAACAAAGTACTCAATAACTTGTTTACCGTATCCTTTTCCTTGTCAATCATTACGAGTATGATACATGTTACCCCGTTCATAGTGCATGCGAGAAACTTCTTTAATCAACCGGCAGTGGGCTATTAAACAATTCTTCAAGTTATAAATGTAGAAACCATGCTTTAAATTCCCGTTTCATGCATTGTGTTTGGTTGAGATGATCTAGTGAAGTAGGAAGTGATTTGTATAAAAATGAATAGAAAGTTAAAAATGATGTGTTTGGAAGACATAATTTATAATAAAAAGTTTTGAAAAAAACAATAGATTTCACAGACCTGTCTTTCCATGGAAAAATGGTGAGAAATGAGTGGAAAGCTGCAATAAATCGAGAGAGGATGTTAGCAAAATTTTGTTTTGACAAAAACAACCTCACTTTGATTTGTCCATGACTTTCATTCTCTCCATTTGCATAAAGCAAGCTTTAGTTCTTGTTGCTGTAAAACCAATACCTTAGCATGTGACCCATACCTTCTTGCTGTACTTTTTTTAAAAATGTTGTAATGGGTTCAGCTAGGTATGTATATATATATAAACATAATTGATTACGTGTATTTAAAAAAAACAGAACATTTCTTACATGAAAAATAAATCAAATCAACATAAAATGAAAATTTTCTTAATATACAGATTTCTTATTTTTTTTACCTACTAAAATATTTTAATTTAAATATTTCTCTATTTTATTTTCATTTCAATTAAACAACCTTGCTTTTCGCTCTCAATCACTTTTTTTTTTTTATCTTTTTTCTTTTCTCATTGTTTGATTCATTTTCTTTCTTCACAACCAAATACAATATTATTAATCAGTAATAAAATCTGAAAGATATCTTTAAAAAAAAAATTCTCACAAAAGAAATTATTAAATAATTTAAAATCATTATGGTCTCAATTAATATATAAAAAATATAATTAAATATTATTAATTTTTTATCATAAATTATAAAACTAGATACATTTTACATAAAAATTGATTTGAGACTAAATCATATCTGTCAATCATAAAAATAAACTGCCCCAGGTCAAACAATTATCATGTTAAAAAATAGAAAAATTTATTCTTGTTAAAATGTTCTGCGAGTTTCTTGCTGAGCTTCTATATTTATGAGCTCAATTAGTTGATGAGATTCAGTGTACTATTTACTGGGATACTGTTTTCAAACTCTTGGACGTCTATTGAAAATGGAAAGAGAAAGAAAAGGAAGAGTGAAGGCAAGTTAGTTGGATCATACTAGACAGACAATTATTGTGCTGTAAATGCCATGGCCATTGAGCATTGAAGGCAAGTTAGCTGGCATCTGCTAGCCGCCAATGTTTTTGAATTATCTACAAATTCTTTTTTAAGTTTACTTTAATCAATGTTTGTTCTTCATGCAGTATTTTGTAAAAATGATTAAGAAATACTGAAGTGGTCGTCTTCCCATTGGAAACGTGGCTTGCTTACTATCACAACCATGGTACACTTAAGTGGGAAACATGGCTCGCTTACTATCACAACCATGGTACAAATAAGCAAACTAGTTAACTACCTGATTCAAACATTCATTCATTATATATTTCTCCATTACATAGAAAATATCACAATCATTTAGAGGATCATTAATGAATTTGTCAGTTTCTTTTAAGATCATCACCAAACTTTGTCCGCCAATCATGATGCTTCTATAAATGTTTTTCCTATTGGGAAAGCTCTCCATCAATGAATTTATGAAGCTCTTTATGATCATTGCCAAACTTGTCCACTGCATTGCAAGTATATATGTCACCAGAAAATCCCCTATCTTTACTCAATTTGAAACATACTCTCTTCAACGTACAATGGTCTTGTTTGTGTATATTTCTGTATTTGTATCCATTTTCTCCGTCATTTTCTTCCAGATCATCTGGAGACACAATAGAGATGTACCTATTACAAATTGGCCAATCATTGGTATGCTACCTTCGGTTCTACAAAATTTGTCCAACATCCACGATTATGCAACCGTAGTTATGAAACATTATGGAGGCACTCTAATGTTTGAAGGACCCTGGTTCACAAACACCAACTTTATCATCACCAGCAATTCCATGAACGTGCATCACAAGAATTTTGGCTACTATGGAAAAGGTCCCAATTTCAATGAGATTTTTGAGGTTTTAGGAGGTGGGATTTTCAATTCTGATTTCCATGCATGGGAACAAGAGAGGACAATTCTTCACTCACTACTTAAAAGGAAAAGCTTTGAGATCTTGCTACCAACAAACCATTCAGAAGAAGCTGGAGAATTGCCTACTACCATTTCTTGATCATGCATCCAAAGAAGGAGTTGAGTTGGACCTACAAGATGCCTTTCAGAGGTTCGCCTTTGACACCACCTGCTCCATTGCTTTTGGATATGATCCTAATTGTCTTCCAAACAAGTTTACTGAGCTTCACTTTGCTTATGAGAAAGCCTTAATTGTGATGGAGGATGTAGTACTTTACAGGCACATCACACCAAGATGTTTGTGGAAGCTGCATGAATGGCTCCAAATTGGTCAAGAGAAGAAGTTCAAGGAAGCCAAAGAAAATTTAGAGAAATTTCTGCATGAACGTGTTGCATCTAAACGTGAAGAGCAAGAGCAAAGTAGATGCAATGGCACCAAAAAAGTGGATGACACTGACACTCAGTCTGACCTGCTAACAGTGCTAATGGAGAAAGGTGCTGTAAAGGGGGCAAATAATGGATGACAAGTATCTTAGAGATACAGCACTTACTCTTCTTGCTGCTGGAAGCACCATAATTAGTGCTGGTTTCTGTTGGTTCTTGTGGCTCGTTTTAACTCATCCACACGTGGAAGCTAAAATTCTTCAAGAGATCAAAAACACTGTCTAAACCAAGATGGAAATTTGATTGATTCAAGTGTAGAAGAGCTTGGTAAGCTTGTTTACCTCCATGGAGCTATATGTGAAGCCTTGAGGCTTTTTCCTTCTGTGCCGTGTAATTACAAGTGTGCAATCAAATCTGATATACTCCCCAGTGGACACCATGTTAGTCCAAATACAAAGATAATATACTCTTTGTACTCAATGGGAAGGATGGAACAAATATGGGGACCTGACTATATGGAATTTAAGCCTGAGAGATGGATATCAGAGAGTGGACACATTATAAACATTCCATCTTACAAGTTCATAGCTTTCAATGCAGGACCCAGAAAATGTTTGAGTAAAGACATTACCTTTGTTGAAATGAAGATGTTGCAGTTGCTATACTAAGGAGGTTTCACATGCAGGTGGTTGAAGGTCATCCTATAATCCCAAGGCTTTCTATCATACTTAGCATGGAACATGGCTTGATGGTCAGAGTTACTGAAAGAAGCCCTTGATAGAAGCATTCGACGCTATCCCAGAGGATCGATGATATATATGTTTTGTCTTTTATTGGTTATAACATATTCGTAATTATTGCTTTATTTGTGATATCTAAACAATGCTATGGTTATCGTATTATTTACTCCATTTTAATAGAATATGGGGAAAAATATAAGATATGTGCACGTGTCTTGGTGACTCCAATAATTAACTTTATATGTGTAATAAGTTTTTCAAAATATTTACCACGCATTTTTATTTCAATAATACGATGCTTGACATGTTATAGGTCCACATGACACTGTATTTGAATTTCTTTAAGTAACCTTTAGATGGAAAAAATATATTTTAGAAGGAAAGATTTTACTTAAAAATAGTTAGTTAAAATTTTCAGTAAAATTAGTAAACAATAAAATTAATGAATACTTTATATCAACATCATAATTATTTTAATAAAAATATCAACAATACGATGGTTGCATTTTTAGGGATGAGAAATTTTCTTGTATTTTGGGTTCTGATCTTTCTATTCCTTCTTTTCGTTTTTCAACTTCCCCTTCATCCTATTTCATTCTCTTCTCTCCTCTCATTTCTTTTCTTTTTTCTAACGTTTTCTTAGATCTATAAAATTGGAACACAAAACAATGGTTGCATCACTGATGACAGTGCTAGTGGTTTGTTGGGTGAAAATGGTGGTATGAATTTGGTGGTGGCTTGTAGATGGGTGAAAATGGTGGTAATTTGTTGGTGGCTCACAAGGGAAAATGGTGGTGGTATGCTAGTGTGAAAAATGGAACGCTGCTAATAAGAATGATATTTTTTATTCATTTTTTCATATTTGCATAAATCAAGTGACAATTTTGTTATCTCTTATAAATGTTAATCAATTTTGTTCAACTCAAACAAGTTTTGTGTTGGGAACATTAGAGGTAGTCACATGGTCGTCACTTAGCCAACGAAAAAGTCATGTCAACGATGGCTTTTGACACCTCGAGTTGGCCGACTCTAATTGGTAGTTTTGTTGTAGTGCTCTTTGTTGGGAAGCAAAGAGACTGGAACAATGAAAACTGCTGTAGATTTATTGATAGTAGAAAAGTTGTACACTGTATATGAAATACTTA
>JAMLFT010006872.1:0-15504 GCA_026544285.1 Pachyrhizus erosus
ATTTTATATATTTTTATCAATTCATTTAATGTGTAATAAAGTATTAAAATATTCTGAAAAACATATCACTTGATCAATGTTTTTTAAAATGACAACATTTTGTTATAAATATAATAATAAAATATGCATAAATTAAAACATAATGATATATTATGCAATAAATATTTAAATAATAAAATATATAAAAATTAAAAAATATCATAAAATGTGAAAAAGAAATTGAATGATAAAATTTATAAAATAACATATAATTAAGTAACAAAATGTGTTATACATTTTAATAAAATGGAAAGGTATAAATATAATTATCATTAACTTTAAGGACAATTATCCCTTAAATCAACATATATATAGTGTGGGTGACATTGGTAATCAAAATGCAGCGAGTCTCAATTACTTATGAACTGAAGGAAGAGAAAGAAGCAAAAGGTAAAGATAAAGAGGATAGAGCAAAGTGGCACGAAACTCAGAACTGAACCAAATTTCAAATTGTGTCTCAGGATCCGAAGATGACATTGATTCTTTGTCCTTGTAAGTCCTTTTGCTTTCCCAAGTATTCATTATCTCTTAATCATATCAGCAACACTTTGAGGAACAAACCACATATGAACCCCGTGAAACTCCCATCTCTAACGCCCCAAAAGTTTTGCCCTTTTACAAATAAATTTGCAATTTTGGGTGCTACCCACTTTCCATTTTGCTCTAGGAATGAGGAATTTGTGGTTGATGATAGAATCCAAGAGCTTGAAACGCTTGAGTTGCTGGACAAGCCTTCACTTGTTCCCATTAAAAACGGGTCCTCTTCTGAAATTGACGTGCACTCAGAGAAAGATTGCACTGAAGAGGAGGCTTTGGCATTGGCATCCTTTTTGAAGTTTTTAAAGGGAAGTGGTGATTCTGTGGTGAAGGAGAAGGAAGATGGTGGGGTGTTGGAAGGTTCTAAGGAAAGAGATGATGTGGGTGATAGGAATGGAGAAACTGAGAAGGTTAGAGCTAAGTACTACGAGCCCAAACCTGGGGATTTTGTGGTTGGTGTTGTTGTTTCAGGTAATGAGAACAAGCTGAATGTGAATGTGGGATCAGAGTTACCAGGGACAATGTTGACGAAGGAGGTGCTTCCCTTGTATAGTAAAGAGATGGAGCACTTGTTGTTTGACGTGAACAAGGCTGAAGAGAGTTTTACGGTTCAGGGGAAGATGGGGATTCTGAAGAATGATGATGCAATAAATGGGGTGCCCGTGCCTGGGGGAACTGTTGTAGAGATTGGGACCATTTTGTTTGCTGAGGTTCTGGGTAGAACACTTGCTGGTAGGCCTTTGCTTTCTACTAGGAGGCTCTTCCGCCGGATTGCCTGGCATCGTCTGAGGCAGGTTTTTGTCTTCCTTTTATGCTTCTTCTTTTTCCCTAACTTATGTTTAGTATATTAGATATGGTAACTTTTATGTGTAATTTGTGAATAGGATGCATATGCTAGGTTCTAATGACTAACTAGTTGGACACTAGGAAACACGGATATGACACAAGACATGAGTGTGACATGACACCATAAAAAAAGAACTGCTAATTCTAAGAATTTTAGGATACTACGTGGTTGGGATACAGCACAAATGAATGATATTGAGCTAACATAAAAACAGAAATCTTACATCACAATAAAAACCTCAATGTTTCAATAGTCAACATTTTTCATTGGGAATACAAAAAGATACTATCATTTAGCACACAAATTCAAAGAAACAAAAAAGTAAAAAATTGAAGGATGTAGGCTAGGTGTTTCTGGCATTGATATGGTAACCGCTTCAAGATGTTCATGATTCCTAGGTGGGTAAGTATTATCATATATTGATTAGGTAAGCGAATGTTACATCATTAATAACTATAGCTATAGTCAGTAAGGAAATTTGTGTGATAACAAACTCGAACGCAACGATCTTAAGCCAGATTATTGCTTTATTCAATTTTAAACCCTACAAAGTCAATTAATCTCTTCTCTTGCTGATGAGATTTCAATCTTATACTTTTAATGTTTTGGGCAGATAAAACAGCTTGGTGAACCTATAGAAGTTAGAATCACTGAGTGGAATACCAAGGGACTGCTGACAAGGATCGAGGTCTGTGCCATTGGCCTGAATAATTATGTTCATGTATCATTTGAGTAAATAACCATCTCTTCTTGAATTTGGATATGCAGGGTTTGCGAGCTTTCCTACCCAAAGCCGAGCTTATGAAAAGAGTAAATAGCTTTACTGAGTTGAAAGAAAATGTGAGTTCCAGCCCACCGTGTAATTTTCCTCCCTGACAAAAATTAAAAACAATAAAATCTTATTTTGAGACAGCTAATTTACTTATGAGCTTCTTCTGAAATCTGATACTATTATTCTATTATCTACTATTGAGTGGATCAGCATATAACAATATTTATAGCTTCACTGACGTGAATAGCATATTAGGCTCAATTAAAATCTTCTGTAGTTTTAGTCTCCTCGAGTGTGATTGACGGAAGCCTCTATGAGCTATCCTTTTTTAATTTATTGTTGGTTTTTAACCGAAACAATTATCTTTTCAAGCTTTAGGCATGTCTGCCTTAAGAAAGTAGCCAGAGATTTTAATAACTACTTATTAAATAATAGGAATATTCAACATTCAGACAATTTTGTTCTGGCATGTATTCAAAATAATATATTCCGTAATTACTTCAGTAAGATCTCTATAGTTTTTCCACAGGCTTATATTGTTTTATTTTTTTTATTGTATTTTTTAAATCTAAGCCAGTCTATTAAATTTTTATATATTATGATATATTAAGGAGTTCAAGTGGTGATCTCAAGTTGTTTTTCATAGGACTTCATGAACCTCCTCTACGTAAATGAATTTAGTTTATTTTTCAATTCTTATTGCTCAGCATGTTACCTGAAAAATTTTCACTGCTTAAATGCATTTTTCCTTCTTGTTTTCACTTTCCTTGTACCTGGAAAACTACATCAGTTTGAACACAGTTGATGTTTCTCTCACCATTCATTGTTCCCCTTCAATTTTATCTTCTGTATTTCCTAGTTGTCACAACTTTTTGATAATAATGATGTAGATTGGACGCCGTATGCATGTACAAATTATTCAAGTAGATGAAGCTCAAAACAGTTTGATACTTAGTGAGAGGGAAGCTTGGGTCAGTACTCAAATCTGTCTATTTCCTTTCTTGTTGCCTAGTTTCAATAGTCTGTGTTAGAGTTTTTGGTTTTGTTTGCTTCTTTTTGTCTTTTGAAATCCTTTCTATGTTATTGATTTTTGCAGGAAAATCTATATCTTCGAGAAGGAACACTTCTTGAAGGGACTGTAAAAAAGATCCTTCCATATGGAGCCCAAATAAGGATAGGAGAAACAAATAGAAGGTAAGTGATATCTTGGATATAGATAGTTAACTCTTCATGCTTCTATTTTGCTGTTTGATAAGTCATAACATTATTCAACAGATTCACATAGGTGCAGTTCTTATTTCCAAGGGAACAATTCCATCTTAGAGTATCATTTAGATGCTTGCATGCCTCCAATTTCCCAGCTTTGATGTTGCCACATGTGAAGAAAAAAATGTTAATACAAGTTGATCCTATGTATGACTTACAGAAAAGATAGAAACCAAACTATAGATAATTTGTGCACAATAACACAATTGCTTTTTGTAGGTTAACATGCTTGTTGATAAGGATTTGTCCAATGGGAAATTTGATAAATATTATACTAGATAAAAGAGAAATATTGTAAAAAAAAAGTTGAGAAGAGAGAGAAAGCCTATAACCAGTCATTGAGTTGGTTATGAGAGAGTGGAATAGTGGGCAGCAGTGTTATCAATAGCGGATGGCGGGACATGGTGGAGAGCCAAAAATCAGCCATATACATATGGTGGATGGCGTGGCGCTATATAGCGGAAGCCATGGCAGACAAATTAAAATCATATATAGACATAAAATACTAAAAAACAGTATATATAAGAATAAACATAATTAAAAACACTAAAGAGACAACAAATATAAATATTAAAACATGTAAATACTTACAAATACTCAAATAGCCATTAACTTAACAATAATATTCAAAATGTCAAATCAAATATCAGTAAACTGATATTAAAATACAAAGTTCAAGACTTCAAAAAATACAAAATGATAAAAAAACATAATTTCTTCCAAAAAAGAAGATAAAATGTTCTAATAATTGTTTTTAAAATAGAAGATAAAATCTCCTAATTTTCTAATCCTCTTGCTCTTCCTCAATTTCAACATAATCAATTTCATTGTTATCTAGTGAGTCATATCCTTCCTTTTTTTTTATTGATATTATTGAAGTTTGGGCAGCTTTAATAATAATACCAACACTTGATGACTCCTTTTTTTACTTTTCATCCTTCTTGTATAAATTCTTGGCTCACCAATTCTCGAAGCTTCATAAATAGTTGTCCAATTAAGTATGAGATCGTTAACAAAAACTAACTCATTCCCTCCATCTTCATTATCATCATCCACTTGTCCCACTAACTACTCATTGCACTCATCAATGTCATCAAGTATAATAGGATTAATTTCATCTCTCATATTATATTATTAAGCAAGTTGTTGGTTATACTTAATGTAAACCAAATTATGCAATTTTTTATACTCCAACCTATTTCTCTTTTTTGAATGAATTTGCATTCAGTAATAATAAGATTGATTAGTTTCTTCCTACAATAAAATAGTAATGAAATGAGAGATAAACCACAATTATTACTTGCTCAAAAACTCTCCAATTGCGTTCACACCCTCGTGCACTATATGTCAAACTCAAAATCTTTACAGAAGCTTTTGCAATTGTGGAGTTGCTTGGTCATACATTTTCCACTATTAGGCTACAAAACCAAAGACTTTGACTTAATATTTAAAATATTAAAACTTAAAACACTTAAAATAATAGGAGCTATTTTCATAGTTTCTCACCATAAATTGTGGTTTTCCTATTTGATTTTGCAAACTCAGAACCAAAGAGACCATTAGTACTTTTATAAAGTGGTAGCTTATGTAGAATCTTTTGTTGCACATCCTTACTTGATACCAATCTCTTGATGCAATCATACAACCCATTAGTAACTTTCAAATCATACTCCAAGTTCAGGTTGACATAAAGGAACTTCAGATTCAAAAAGTGACTAGCTACATGTAGGGGTTGATGAAGTTGACAATTCTATCTATTATCAATGATTTTGAATACTTCTTTGTCTTTGTACTTATTCTTATTGTTTACAAAAAAGACTTCATAATTGCTTCTTTGGCCATCTCCACTGTTTCATAGATATAACTTATAACTAGTTTTTTCTCACTGTCAACAAGTCGAATAACTTTTACAAGAGGAGTCATAACTTTGAGAGTAAAAACCACATGATTTAAAAAAGAAGACATAAGTACAACTTTAATAGCATTCTTCCCTTTAGCTTCCTTGTACAACTTGTTTTTGCTCCATTCATCATAAGTAAACATTTTTCTTAAATTTTCTTTCTCTTGATAAAACCTTTCAATTGATAAAAAAGAAATAGCACGTCCTGTAATCACATGTCTTACTAATTTTCTTATGTTGGTGAAATGTCTCAGTAAACTCAAGATACTATTATGACTAATATAAAGTCAACAAGACTAACTCCTCTTTGAATTGTCTTATTTATTAAATGAAGTTTTCCAATATCTTCAAGCATAAGGTCTATGTAGTAAGCTACACATGAAGTCCAATAAAGATGTGGTCTTTTCTCTTCCAACATCTTACTAGTCAAATACATAATTGCTTCCATTATCTTTGGTAACTTGAATAACATTGTGCTTTTCAATCTCCTTAACAAGGGAATCAAGTAACACAAACAATTTTTATCCTATCTTCACAATTTTCAATAAGTTACTTAGGAGCCATAATGACTGTTTAAGTTACTTGATTCCTTTGTTAAGAAGATTGGAGAACACAATGTTGTTCAAGTTACCAATGATAATGGAAGCAATTATGTATTAGCTAGTAAGATATTGGAAGAGAAAAGATCACATCTTTATTGGACTCCATGTGTAACTTATTACATAGACCTTATGCTTGAAGATATTGAAAAACTTCTTTTAATAAATAAGACAATTTAAAGAAGAGTTAGTTTTGTTGACTTTATATTAGCCATAATAGTATCTTGAGTTTATTGAGATATTTCACCAACAAAAGAAAATTAGTAAGACATGTGATTACAAGATTTGCTACTTCCTTTCTATCATTAGAAAAGCTTCATCAAGAGAAAGGAAATTTGAGGAAGATGTTTACTTCTAATGAATGGAGCAAAAACAAGTTATACAAGGAAACTAAAGGGAGAAATGTTATTAAAGTTGTACTTATGCCATCTTTTTGGAATCAAGTGGTTTTTACTCTCAAAGTTATGACTCTTGTAAAAGTTCTTCAACTTGTTGATAGTGAGAAAAAGCTAGCTATGGGCGATATTTATGAAGCAATGGAAAGGGGCAAAAAAGCAATTATGAAGTTTTTAGGAAACAATAAGAGTAAGTACAAAGACAAAAAAGTATTTGAAATCATTGATAATAGATGAAATTGTCAACTTCACAATCACTACATGTAACTGGTCACTTTTTGAATCTAAAGTTCTTTTATGCCAACCTGGACTTTGAGTATGATTTGAAGGTTATTAATGAGTTGTATGATTGCATCAAGAGGTTGGTGTCAAGTAAGGATGTGCAACAAAAGATTTTACATGAGCTCCTCCCACTTTATAAGAGTGTTAGTGGTTTCTTTGGTTGAGATTGCAAAATCAAATAGGAAAACCATAACTCCTGGTGAGAAACTATGAAAACAACTTGTATTATTTCAGGTGTTTTAATAATTAAATTTTAAGTCAAAGTCTTTGGTTTTATAGTTCAATGATGGAAACTATATGGCCAAACAACTCCACACTTGCAAAAGCTAGTTGTAAAGATTTTGAGTTTGACATGTAATGCATTAGGGTGTGATTATAATTGGAGTGTTTTTTAGCAAGTAATAACTGTGGTTTATATCTCATTTCATTACTATTTTATTGTAGAAAGAAACTAATCAATCATATTCTTATCAAACGCATATTCATTCAAAAAAGAAAAATAGGTTAGAGCATAAAAAATTGCATGATTTGGTTTATATTAAGTATACCCAACAATTTCTTCAAACATATAATATTAGAGATGAAATTGATCCTGTTATCTTCGATGACATTGATGAGTGCAATGAGTAATTAGTGGGACAAATGGATGATGATAATGAAGATGGAGGGAATGAGTTGGTTTTTGCTGATGATCCCATACTTAATTGCACAACTGTTTATGAAGCTTTAGGAATTGGAGAACCAAAAATTTATACAAGTAAAAAAAGAAAGGAACCATTAAGTGCTGGTATTATTATTGGAGTTGCCCAAGCTTCCAAGAAAGGTTCAGTCGCAATTACAACATCAACAGGAAGCGTAAAAGCCAAAGAGGTTCAAGTTGATGAAGAAATAGAACTTGAGAGCTCTAGGTATGAGGAAATTGAACAACTAGCTAACTTTGATGAATTTGAAGAAGAGGAGGAAGGATATGCCCCACTGGATAACAATGAAATTGATTATGTTGGGATTGAGGAAGAGCCAAAGGATTAGAAAATTAGGACATCTTATTCTGTTTTGAAAGCAATTATGTTTTTTTATCTTTTTGTATTTTTTTTGAAGTTTGAAGTTTATGTTTACTGATATTTGAAGTTTTGAATATTATTGTTAATTTTATGGCTATTTGAGTATTTGTCAGTATTTACATGCTGTTTTAGTATTTATATTTGCTCTCTTTAATATTTTTAATTATGTTTACTGTTATATATACTGTTTTTTAGTATTTTATATATATGTGTGTGTGTGTGTGTGTTTTATTTGTCCACCATGGCTTTCGCCATATGCCGCCATGCTATCCGCCATATGTATATGGCGGATAGTCATAAGGAACATTTACAGCAGGTCTTGCAGTTGCTTAGGAGCACAAACTCTTTGTTAACAAGGGCAAGTGCACTTTATCAACTAGAGTATTTGGGTCATTCAATTTCAGGGGAAGGGATATCAGTAGGTCCCAACAAGGTGAAAGATATGTCGGATTGGCCTAAACCGACTTATGTGACAGGTTTCGAGGGGATTATTGGGCCTTACTGGTTATTATCGCAGGTTTGTCAAGAATTACAGCAAAATTGCATGGCCCGTGACTCAGCAACTTAAAAAAGACAATTTTTGTTGGGGGAATGAAGCCCAAAGAGCATTTGAGCAATTGAAGCTTGCTATGACTACCTCACCAGTGTTGGTAATTCCAAACTTCAACAAGACCTTTGTGCTGGAGACAGATGCTTCCAGAAAAGGTATAGGGGCAATTTTAATGTAGGAGGGTAAACCAGTGGTTTACATGAGTCAAAACCTCTCAGATCAAGCACAAAACAAATCAGTTTATGAAAGAGAATCAATAGCCATTGCATTAGCAGTACAAAAATGGCGTCATTACCTCCTTCAAAGGCATTTTATTGTGAGGGTGACCAGAGAAGCTTGCAGTTTCTAACTGAACAAATGGTGATGGGAGAAGAACAACAAAAATGGGTCACTGAGTTGTTTGGATTTGACTTTGTAATACAATATAAGCCACGACAAGAAAGTAGTGTTGCAGGATGCCCTTTCTTAGGAAGCTACAATATTCAGCCATTCTTCAGTCCAATTTGCGGAATGGGAAGATTTAACTGAGGAGCTCCAAAAAGATGAGAAGCTTAGAGGAATTATGCAGGATCCATGTAGCAGGACATATTCACATTCAGGTTTTAGTCTTCACAAGGGATGGTTATATTACCATGACAGGTTAGCGATTCCTTTTAATTCCCCAAAAATTCCTTTGATATTGAAAGAGTTCCATGATTCAGATATTGGTGGCCAATCTGGGTTTTTTCAGACTTCTAAACGAATTTCTAATTTGCTGTATTGGGAAAGGATGAAAAGGTGCATTTAGCAATATGTCCTGCAGTGTGAAATTTGCCAAAGAAACAAATATGAAGCTTTGATTCCAGCAGGATTGCTGCAGCCCTTGCCTATTCCTTATCAAATTTGGACTGACCTTTCCATGGATTTCATTGTGGGGTTACCAAAAGCTTATGGTAATGGCACAATACTGATGGTGGTGGATCAGTTTACAAAGTATGCTCATTTTATAGCCTTAGCTCATTCATACACAGCCAAGGATATAGCTGATATTTTTGTTAGGGACATAGTTCGACTTCATGGATTTCCTTCATCCATTGTATCAAATAGGGATAGAATATTCCTTAGCTCCTTCTGGACAGAGCTTTTCCGAATGGCAGGTACAAGGTTGAACTTTAGCTCTGCTTGTTATCAACGAACAGATGGGCAAATGGAAGTTGTAAATAAGTGCATAGAAACTTACCTTAGGTGCCTCACACACACCAAACCAAAGCAGTGGCCAAAGTGGCTTGGGTGGGCTGAATTTTGGTACAATACAAATTATAACTTAGCAATTAAAATGACCCCATTTAAAGCTGTATATGGTAGGGATCCTCCAATTATAATAAGAGGAGATGTGCATCCATCCTCAGTTGAAGAAATGAATAGAATAATGGTTGAAAGGAATGTGTGTTAGATGAATTGAAGGAACACCTAGCACAGTCCCAAAATCACATGAAGATGCAAGCTGACAAGCACGGGTGAGACATGGAATATCAGGGGGGATACATGGTATTTCTCAAAATCCAGCTATACAAGTTGAGAACTTTAGCAAAAAGGGTGAATAAAAAATTGGGTCCGAGGTACTATGGCCCTTATGAGGTGTTGGAAAAGATTGGTACAGCTGCGTACAGATTAAAATTGCCAGAAGGGAGTTGTGTCCATCCTGCTTTTTCACGTATAATTGCTGAAGAAATTAGTTTCAACTGACACTTACACTTAGCCCTTGCCCCAGTTTCTAGCAGAAGATGGTGAAATCAAAAGAGGTGTTAGCTGTCCGCACGAATGCACAGGGAGAAACAGAGCTTCTGATCAAATGGGTTGAATTACCTGACTTTGAAAATTCATGGGAGCTACTGATTGCCATCCAAGATCAGTTTCCTAATCTTCACCTTGAGGGCAAGATGAATTTTGAGGAGGGGAGTATTGATAAGGATCTGTCCAAGGCCCAAATAGATAGGAAATTTGGTAAATATTATACTAGAAAAAAGAGAAATATTGTAAAAGAAGTTGAGGAGAGAGAGAAAGCCTATAACCAGTTATTGAGTTTATTTTGAGAGAGTGGGATAGTGGGCAGTGGGTATATAACGTGAGAAACTGACAGAAAAAGGGGGAATTTGGGCAAGGACTTTCAGGAGAGAATAGATACTCTTTAACTGCCTAGTATTTTATTTTCTTCTTTGTAAATTCATCTACTGTTTCCTATGATTAGGTTCTGTATCACTTTGGTACAGGTCTGACTTCATCTATAATACAGTAAATATTCAGTATTGCTTTTGCTATAATTTTGGTACCTATCGCTTGCGAATCATCTTCAAAATAGATGGAATTGCGTAGACCTGCATCATCTCTAATGAGATTAATTTTCCAATTATTGCTATTAAACCATTTGGTGGATTGCCACTCTGTTTCCTGCTCACTTTTATACATTCCTGCTGTAACAGTATTCAGAACTGTTGAATTTAGTAGAGCACTGCCATAAAAGTATTAAATTGAGTGTTAAGTGTTTTCATTTTTTCTAAGCCAACATATTCTGTCATTCCCTTATGGTGATATTAGGAAACTTGCTTATTGAACTCTAGATATGCCAACATTTTATTATTTGTTGTTCTTTTAGTGATGTTTTCCTTATATTTTTTAACTTGCACTTTTTTCCTGATGCTTTTTATTCTAATTGACCTCTATGGTCATGTTGATGAAGCAATGTTAAAACCACATGCTTGAAATTAAGTTCTAAGATAAGAAAAATATATCATCAAGTTTTGGTTCGATATGAATTTGATACGGTTTCAGAGGTCTTCTCTTATAGATTTTAAAGAACTTTTGAAGGTTTTACAGGAAGAAGGCACGAACTTTTTCACCCTGATTGGTGGTCTTGCCATGTCACTTGATATTATTTAGGCATGTGTTTAATTCCAAGGTCACAACATTGTCTTACAATTCTGAAATGGCATGTTTCCTCTTGCTTAGCATGTACACTGGCTTAAAAATCACCTCTTGCTTCGAAATCATCTTCCGTATTTTTATCACATACTACAATTTATACACCACTTGTGTTGAAATTTTCCTAGGTAATAGAAAGATTGGAAGTCTGTTCAACTGCTAAAATCAAATCACAATCATTTTTAATTCTGAATTTGGTGGAGTCTTTTAATCATGTCCATGAAAAACACAAGTGAAAACAAAAGAATTGTTAGTAACTGACCAGTAAAATGATAAAATTAATTCTTATTTTTTATTGTGCAGTACATTTTGTGCTAGCCCTTAAGGAAAGTATTGTTATGCCAGGTTTAGCAACCAGATATTATATTTCATCTTGATACATAGGAAGTTATCTTTTAACATTCAGTGATATCAATAATCATGTTACTGGAGACTGAAGTGACTCATGAGCCTCACTTTTTACAAGAACCCTAGGTTGAGATCTTTAAAATGAGAACCCTATCAATTCTTATTACAAAGAAGAAATATACTTTAAAATTTAAATTCTTATGGCCAGTAAGAAAAGAGAAAAAAAAAGCTAATTCTGACCACTGAGAAAATATAATCTTCAAATGTGGATAAGAATATACTGCCTTTGTTCCAACCAGCATCACCTCCCTTCTGCAAAGACTACTTAAAATTAATGGTATTTAAATTGTCAACGCATAAAAAGTTGAAATTCCAGTTAGAGAAACAATTGAACTTTTGGCTTTTTGATAAATGCCTAATTAATTGGTAAGCAGTTTGGTGGTTATGGTATGTCTACCATGGGAGATGTGGTTTTCATAAAATTTCAAAATAATCATACAAGGTAGTAAATATTTCCTTGATTGTCTACTTGGATTTGACATTTTATCTATAGACCAATTCTTGCACCTTGTTTATAAATTTTAACCCAGAGTAGACATGGACACAACTTCATTTATCGATACTTTCGCATTTTACATTGAAATTTTTTTGTCACAGTGAGTACACGAATATAACAAATATAACATGCATCAATCATTGTTAGATCACAATTTTTTATACTCATGCACATACCTATCCCTTTTCTTTTTGTAGAAAGAGTTGCATCACCTGAGATTCTTGCTTGGCTGTTTTGCTGTTAAGAACTTTATTTTGTCATCCTATTCTCCTTGTTAATATCTTTAAGATCTCCATATCTTTGTATATATATAACCTGACATTTTAACTTATCATATGTCAAAATTGTTGAGATCACAAAACTATATGTGGTTAACCTGACTCCTGACATATTGGGTACCTTCAGTGGATTGCTACATGTTTCAAATATCACTCGAGCCCGAATTACTTCCATCAGTAACATACTTTCAGTTGATGAGAAGGTTAAAATTCTGGTGGTGAAGTCAGTCTCTACTGATAAAATTTCCTTAAGGTAATGGATTGTTGACTTATGACTGACTCCTGTATTTGTTGGGTACACTCAGTTTGTTACTGTTGTTTATTTGGGGTTATTTAATGAATCAGAACAAACCTTCCAAGCTAATTAAAATTCTAATTCCTACCCTTACCACTTATAACACACAAGCTCCTTACAAAATTTAGGCGTTACCATGCCTCAGAAAAAGGTAATAATAAGGTAACTGAAAATATAAAATTAGAAGCATATCCACCAAAAAAATAAACTGCATTATAAGAATGCTGTGACTTCAGAGTTCAGATACATGTGGCTTGAAATTTGAAACCCCATCATCATGTGATCTTTTAGGATGCCCTTTGGTCCTAAAAGGCTCTTTTTGATGGGTGCTGCTGTTCTTTTCTGTTAGAGCCACTGCTGTTTTCCAATTGAATTTTGTATTTTATATAGTTTAGAAAAGAATTGTATTTAGATCATTAGAGTAGCTGAGTAGGTCTAATATACACTAACTGTGTATTGTTTCATGCAAATTAACCAATTAAAAAAAATTATGGAAGCAATGTTATCTGTAAAAACAGAGTGAAATTAAGGATAGATGGAGAATAAGATATTCTCCATTATGAAATGTTATGCAAAATGGTTTAATCCATTTTGAAAATGTAGGTTTCCAAATTTTAGATTTGGTTGTGTTGTCACTCTTTGAGGATTTGGTCTTTAACTGAGTCTAATGGTATCGAGTGATCTATGTAATGAATCTTACAAGTGGGATAAGGATTTTGTTGTTGCCGTGTGCCATTATTCATGAAAGAAAAGGACTAAAAGATTTGAGCACACTTCCAATACTTCATGATAATTCATGAGTTTGAGAGAAGCTAGCCTAATTACCTAATGAATAATGATATGACCAAGAGAAAGGGATTGAATTATTTACTCCTTTTATCATTCCTTTTACAGCGGTTTCTTGCAAATTGAGATAAATTAACTTTGCTTTGAGTGTACTTGAACTCACAATGCTCATATTACTTGTTCCTTTTTCAGTAGACATGTTTTGTTCAACCTTTTCTCTTTCTCAAAAGTTGTGTTAAAGAAGATTAAGTTGTATACATTACTGCTAATGTCTATTTGTCTTCACGGCATGCAGCATTGCGGACCTTGAAAGCGAACCTGGCCTATTTCTATCTAATAAAGAGGTATTTATTTTAGAGTTTAATTTTTATGTTCTAGTAGTATAAATTTTTTTACTGTTAACCAATCTAAAACTATGTTAGTATGACTTTTTAAATAATTATTATATAAGTTAATAAATTTATCATATATAATAATTTATTATAATTGAATGACAGTCTAAATATTTTTTTGTTTTTTATTTTATATAAGATCTTTGGTTTGAGTAAGATTGATCTTGAGATGTGCTTGTTTCTTTTCTTCCAAAAGAGAGTATTTCTGGAGGCTGATATGATGGCAAAGAAGTACAGGGAAAAGCTACCTCCTGCTTTTATCTCTCAACGACCAGAAAACCTCCAAAACAATGTCCTGCCTTTTGAAAATGAAGCACTTTATGCTAACTGGAAGTGGTTCAAGTTTGAGAGATAATGATGAAACAATTAACCTTGAAAGCATAACATATTCATGGGAAAGCTTGATTGATAGAACCTGACATTGCATAGCACAAAATGTTCCAAAACGGGGGCTTTTGTCCTTGGAAGAAAACATTATGAGCCTATCACATACAACTTTTGATTCAGTGTTTATTCATTTATAAGTTGGTTCATGCATTGCAGAGCACACAAGGTATGTGGTTTCAATAGATTATCCAAGTGTTATGTGCTTTTAGTTTTTATTTATTATTTTTTTTACCTTGATATTTTTTAAAAAAGAATTTTTTTTTCCATAGCTATATCCATGTAGCTTGTAAATTTTTATGTAAGTTACATTTAAATTTTTGTATTTACATCTATTCACTTCAAGTTGATGCTTTCCTTTTAATCTTGTCTCTTTATCTTTGCATCTCGTTTTGCTTATCCTTTTTAAGGGTTTATATCGCATGTATTGCAAATTTGGAGATAACAATTAATGTTCCATGATATTAAATCATTCGATGTTGATAAACAAAATTTTCCTTTTTATAAAAAATAATAATAAAAAGCTACTTATCACAATATTACAGAAAAAAAAAGAGCAATTTACTCTTTTGGGGTTGTTTTAGAAAGGAGCTGTACGTTTAATTGGAAAATGCCTTCTCATTTAGCGTCATTATATATATATTTTTAAATAAAATTTACAAAAAGCAGTCAAAGACACCCAATACTTAGGTAACATTAGGCGCTAACGATATATGTTGCATATTGTTAAATATCCTTTTTTTTTTTAATGAGTTACCTTTTGATTTTTTATTTTTTCAATAAAATACCCTTTGCTTATATCCTTGTTAAAAATATCTTCGCCCACAAGGTCATCGAGGTTATCAACTCGACAAGGATTATGCGTTGATTCACGACTAACACCTCATGATCTTACCCACGTTTTCGTGGAAGTGATTCTATGGAGTGAAGTTTAGGTTCTTTTACAATATGTTTATGTCATCAGAGGTATATCAAATGTTGTCTATTTGTGAGGACAATCTCCACGCGTTTGTGAATTGTAATTTTATTGGATTTCACATATTCCACTACGTGTTACATTTTTTTTTTTTTTTTTTTTTGTGTGTTGCATAGGATGTTGGGGTTGGATTAGGGGTGACCATGGACTAATATGGCCATCTTTTTTGAGGTTGATTTGAATGGATTTAAATTTTGAAAATAAATTTGATGTATTTTTTAAAATTGTTTTAGATTATATTTTAAGTCATTCAATTCAATTTAATATCCAATATTTTTTTATT
>JAMLFT010006873.1:0-15504 GCA_026544285.1 Pachyrhizus erosus
GATAGCATGATATGTGTGTGTGTGTGTGTGTGTGTGTGTGTGTGTGTGTGTGTGTGTGTGTGTGTGTGTGTGTGTGTGTGTGTGTTATCTTTGTAGACATGTATAACTCTATTTCTGGTTGTGAAATATCTTAGTAGAAAGGATTTCATAATAGAAAACCTAACATAGTAAACAATAACAGAGGAAAAAGTCTGATAAGTCTCCTTGATTTAAAAATCCCTCCTATTGTATGAAGTTGGCTAGAATGAGCCAATCTTAATGGATTAATTGGCTAATTGATATTATTATAATTGAATGATTGCTAAAGTGGGTTGTTCCATCTATGGATTTTTCCTAGGATCTTGTACCTAATAAATGTGGCAATTAAATCCTAATATGTGTGGGATACAAGATTGGAAGAATGCAATAGGTTGACTACAAAAGGTACTTGAGAAATGTCTGCAGGTTGTGGAAGTCCTTAGGGGTGTATAGGTACCAAGTTTGTGGACTTCCTAAAATAAGGGGTCACACAGATCCGGTTTGGTATCCCCTATAAAGTATAACATTACCAAGGTCAGTAGAGTATCTGAGTCTTGTACCAGCTTAAGATATGTACTCCCAATCGTCACATAAGTCCTAAGAGGTAGGTACTAAGAGGTAGTAAGGGATCCTAATGCAATAGTGGTAAATTTATAGGACACGATATGAAGAGTTGAGAGTAAACGTTGTACAGGTACATCAATTAAATGTGTTTGATGGACAATAGGTAACTCACTCCTACAAATCCTATATTTTCAGGGAAAGATGACTGATGATTACCGTCCTTTATTTCGCTTGTCCATAACTCCTCTCTATGGAAGATAGACCAGAGATCCCTTATACTTATTAGACACCTATACTAGATATGTTCGATTTACTTTCTTCCCTATAGAACCCTTTACAACTTTCATACCTAGTCAGATAGATCTCCCTATAATGTTGACCTAGGTTGTACCTCCTAGGTTTTCAGATTCTCCTCCCTAAATCCCATCACATCCCAGAAGGAGACGTCCAAGTAACATTTGTCAACCTTCTACCTCTACACCCCTAGCTTTAGACCCTCTCTTGGGGAAGAATCATCTGAGGAGGAAGATCCATTTGAAAACTCTAAGGCAAATAAGCTTCTTAAATATTTTCTATTTATTATTTTTAAGCTTCAAAACTCTATATGTACAATGATGTAAGTTAATTTTCAAACAATATGTCTGATAGTAATTAAAAATAAAAAAAAATTGGTAAAAATTTGGTCGTTACATTATCAATTTCTAATTACGATTGATGTGTAATAACTCATTGATGTGTAATTTCATTGAGTTTACGCATTACGTCAAAAATTTCCTCTAATTATAAAATTTTATGGAAATCTTTTCAAATTTTATTTGAATGTCTATTATATTTAAGAAAAGAATCAAAAATACTATTGAAATGCCTTTTACTTTAAGATTTGAAATCATTTTGAAAATTTTTCAAAAAATGACGTGACACGTTATTTTCAATTGCACAGTTTTTGTAAATCCGCTTGTTCTTGTTTGTTCTAAATCCAAATCTTATGATACTTGATCCCATATTTAAATATTTAAATTTTATAACTAAAAGTCAAAATTCCTTATAAAAAATCACTCTCAACTTTACTAGATAAAAATTGGTAACTTTTTCTATGTTTCAAAACATCAGTTTTCTTAAAAATGTTCACTTTATCTTTAAAAATTTGTTTTCCTTCATTTTAAATTTGATCTGAGTGAAATTTTTTTCTACATTCTTATAATTAAATCTTCTATTCTAGCAAGCATATGTCCCATTCAAATTTGTTTCATAACAGTGCAATTTAAAATTTTGGTTTTCAGCTCTTAAAAAGGTTTTTTATGTTCTAAAAAATAGTCGTTCTTCGTTTTAAATTCTAGTTGAGTGAACATTTTTTCTACATTTGTATAATTAAATTTTAAAACCAATTATCCAGGTTTTAGGTACAAATACCTTGCCAATCATTGCAATTTTAAAATTTACTCTCAATTGGACTAGTTTTAACATAAATTGGTTTTTATATTTTTAAAAATGTCAAAATTCTGTTTCTTTCATCCCTAATTATTTTTTCCTGTGTTTGTATGTTTCATGATATCAAAAATTAACTTTTCACTTGATTAATCTAGCCATAAAATTTAATTTCAAATTTTTCCTCCTTACTATGACATATTTCGGTTTTTGTAAAACTACCTTCACAAACTTATTTTTATCTTTTATGCCTTAATCCAAACCTTACAAAATTTTTACCAATCATTACCAATCTTAAAAAAAATTACTCTAGTCCAATCCAGGAATTATCCTATTCTAGATAAATTTTTAAAGTTTTAGCCACTTTACAATCTCTATTTTTCATTGTAAAAGCAAAGTGGTTTTCCAGGCAAGGAAATAAGCAATTCTATCACACTTTACACTATCAAATAAAAAGTTTCCAGCCACACAATAATGACAAAATATTTGTACAAGCTTTGCACATCATTATAAGCATCTATACTCAAGAATTTTTCTGCATAAACTTAGTGGGTTACAGGTGTTGTTCCAACAACAACCAGCCACACTTCTCCCCTTTGCGTGGTTGCCACGCGAACTACAAAGGCTTAGGAGGTTCACCTGCTTCAAGAGGAGAGGTAAGAGAAGAGGTAGAAGGATTGGAAAGTGAGTATGGTGGCTACCAAGGAACAAGAAAATTTGTTGCAAGGAGAAGAAAGAAGCTTGATGGGGCAAGGGAGAGAATGAGAGTCTAGTTGTATTGTGGGTCCTTTTATAGGACTCATAATAGGTCAAGATTAGTCTAATTAAGTGACTGAGGTCCCTAATCAAGCCTTTAACTGGTCAACTAAGCTTAAGGGAGGCTTATTGCCCAATTTTCATGCGAATGAGCCTTGAAATCACTAATCTAGTGCATTAGCTTAATTAACTCTAGTTTGGATTTAATCTATTTTTTGTTGATTACCTGATATTTACAAAAATTCCATTAATGAGTTATCTCTCACATATACTTGATCAGACTCAATCACATGGGACGAGTCAGGGGTATATTGTCTTAACTAAGATACATGGAAGACATTGTGCAAATTTGATAAACTTGGGAGTAAGACTATCTAATAAGCAATAGGGCCAATTCTTCCTTCTTTTGGTCAATTGGTAGAAAATCACTATGATGTACATTTTTCTCGTGCTAGTTGCTCTATGTCAGATCAAGTGTCAAGAATGGTGATTACGAAAGGCCCTAAAGTTGGATGACTCTTTCTACTGCATATTCCTTGTCATGTTGTTTTATCTTCTTCAATTTCTAATAATAGCGAAGTGTGGCATAAACACTTGGGACATCCTAATTAGACTATTTTGTCTCACTTGTACAACTTAATCTACTCAGATTTCTTTATCTTGTTTGTCTTTTGATTGTTGTACTTGTAAATTACAAAAAAGTAAAATTCTTTCTTTTCCAAATTTAGGTAGTCGTGCAACAAGGTGTTTTGAGGTTATACATAGTGATGTTTTGGGGGATCTCTCTTGTTATCTCTAATGCTCAATATAAATAATTTATGATATTCATTAATGACTATAGTAGATTTACATGGATTTGTTTTCTTCGATTCAAATCTGAAGTACTTCAAGTGTTTAAAAAATTTCTTGCCTATGTTGAAACTCAATTTTCTTCTATTATTAAGGTTCTTCGGTCTAGTTTTTGTGGAGAATATGAATTTCATACTTTTTTTGACTCAAAAAGGAATTCTTTCACAACTATGCCTCAACAAAATGGTCTGGTAGAATGGGAAATCCTCATCTCTTGGATGTAATTCGTACTTTGTTACTTGATTCCTAAGTTCCATCTAGATTTTGGGTAGAAGCTTTGTCCACTACAGTTTACTTCATTAATCGATTGCCTTCTCAGACTTTGAATCTTGACTCTCCTTATTTTTGTCTTTATGGTCATCATCTTGACTACAAGCATCTACACATCTTTGATTATGTGTGTTTTGTTCACTTGTCTTTTCATGCACATCACAAGTTGTTAACTCAATTAGTTAAATGTGCATTTATGGGGTACAATCCTAATCACAAAGGATTTGTTTGTTATGATCCTGATTCTAGGAGAATTTGCATCTCTTGAAATGTTATTTTCTTTGAGAATCAATATTTTTTCCTTTACATGATAGTTCTTCCTCTAATGTAGCTCTTCTTCTAAACTTCGATGATCACTCAACTTTTGTCCAACACTTCAAGCCTGACTTTATGTATCAACGACAACGACAGTCTTAAACTATAGCTACTCTACTTGATCCTATGCCTGTTCTACCCAAACGATCTACTTGAGTGTGTCACCCTCTTGCTCAAAATATCTCTTGTACTTCTACTTTGTCTAATATTTTTGTTGCCTTTTGTTATTCCCATGCCACCAAACATGAGTTTTGGCAAGGAGCAATGTAGGATTCAGGCACTTCAAGATAATCAAACATGGGACATTATTTAGTGTCCACATGACGTCACACCCATAGGCTATAAATGGGTTTACTCAATTAAGCTTCGTTCGGATGGAACTTTGGAGCATCGCAAGGCTCGATTAGTTACCTTGGGTTATCAACAAGAGTATGGGATAAATTATGAGGATACATATGCTCATGTAGCCAACATGACTATAATTCAAGCCATTGTTGCTTCACAAGGTTGGTCTCTTCATCAATTCGATATTAAGAACACTTTTGTCCATGGTAATCTCAAAGAGGAAATATACATGATGCCCCCTCCTGGTTTATTTTCCTTTTCTACCAAAGAAGTTTCTAAGTTAAATCGATTCTTATATGGTTTAAAATAGGCTCTTTGTGCATGGTTTGAGAAATTTCACTCTACTTTGCTTCAATTTAATCTTGTGTAGAGCAAATATGATTCCTCATTATTTCTTCACACATCTACGACCGAAATTGTCATTCTTTTGGTATATGTGGCTGATATTATTATTATTGAGACTAATTCTTTGTTGATTACTCAATTACAACAACATCTTTAAGCATCATTTCACATGAAAAATCTTGGTCACCTTACTTTTTTTTTTTTGGGTTTAGAGGTAAATCGAGACTCATCTGGCATCTTCTTACATCAACATAAGTATACATAGGAGTTAATTCCACTAGGTGGTCTTCATGACTCATGTAACATCCTACTTTTGATATAATTATAAATATAAATTTTCATATTTACCTCTTTTTCTCTTTATAATTTAATTTAATTAAACATAGGATTTAGAAATTTATTTCCTATGAAAGAGATATCATCTAGTGAAGAATGTTTAGAACAAAAGAGAAAGAGAGAGAAAGAGAAATAGAAATTTTTGTTAGATAAATTTAATTAATAATAATTTGAGATAAAAAGATGAATTTATTTCAAATAGAAAATAGGTTCTTGTGTTTTGAATAAAAATAAAAATAAAAATAAAAATATCAGAATATAATTTATCAGGAGTAAAAAATAAAATTTTAGGAATTAAATATGATTAAATAAAATAAATAAATGTTTTATCAAATAAAATATAATAATTGGGAAGAAATAAAAATTAAATATGTAAGAGAAAAATATAAATGAAATCATAAGATTTTTGAAAGAATTAAAAAACCAAAACTAGATTTATTTTAGAAATTAAAAATAGGGAATTAAGAGAAAAAGAAAAGAAAATAAAGGAAAAAGTAAAAAGAAGAAGAAAAGGAGAAAAAAATAGAAAGAGGGACGAAAGGGAATCGAACCTTAGACCCTAACTAGTAGCAAAACGCACTACCAGCTAGGCTAGAGGCATTGGGTAGAAATATTAGTCCACAAATGTAATAAAACCCATAAAAGGGTGTAAGAACACAAAGCGGAAGAAGAGAAAAATGAAATGGTGTTAGACGAGACTCGATCCCAGTAGCGGAGAGACAGAAGCAAAACTTAGCCAACTGTGCTACCTATTTTCGGGTGAACAAAATAATGGCCCAAATAAGATATATTACATAAGCACTGGATTAAAATGAAAAGAAAACACAAAATATAAAAAATGAAAAGAAAACACGAAATATAAAAAATGAGGTGGGGTGAATTTTAAGAGAAGAACATTGGGTTTGAAGGTGGGGCATACAAGGATTGCCATTTGACTGCTAGGCCCATCGCTAATATTTTTACGAATTAAAATCTACTTAAATTAACTTTTAAAACATAAACCGCCATTAAAGTAGCTCCGTCATCTCCTTCCTCGAGCCGGTTTCTACAACTGATGTGTCCTTCAATTCCTGCCCTACTGGCCATCTAGCTACAGCTGCCATAACCTATAGGTTACTCCGATGTGAAGGAAGTAGACAAGGAAGGTTTATAAATACCGAACCAATTTTGAAATCGAAGGAGGAAAAACACGAATTCCTTTTCAAAATTCTCTCTAAATTCTCAACCTCATTGCCTCGCTCTAATCTAGAAAGCTTAGGAGTTGTTTGTGTTTCGATTCTGTCAAATAAATTTCAAAAATTGATCAAAGAATCGCAAGTTAGCAGCGTCACCAAAGCCTCTTCGAAAGCTCACCAAAAAACTCAACCCCAATTAGGAGGAGTTATCTTTTCTTCAAATTTAGTTTGTAGAATCGTTCTAATATGTTCTAATTTGATTCCCTAAAAGTTTGACATTCTAAGATATGTAAATTCACTAGAAACGGACCAAGTTCAAAATTTTGAACTTATAGAGTCGTGATTCTCTTCACCTAGGTAGTTTTTGATGAAATTAATTATTGAATCAGTTTCGAAACTAATATTAAAAGAATTTTGGATATATAAATCACCATTTTTGACAAATTATAATAGAATCTAATCGAACATAGAGGCTCGATATAGTTTGAGTCTAACGCTGCAAAAATTCAAATTTATGGGTAGAAGATTAAGTCACTAACCTTGAATTATGGCCATTTTGGGTCATGAGAGTAAAAGCAATTCAAAGAATAAGAGAAAATAAGTAGAGTGAATTTGAATGCATTTTTGAACCAAAATAAACCTCTAGTTTAGAGGTTGAAGAAGATTATTAGAAAATGACCATTTTAACCTTCAATGGAAAAATTACCAAAATACCCTTGGTTAGAATTTTTTAAATTTCTTTGTCATTTTATCCAATAAATTTTTGAAACAAAAAAAAAAGGTAGGTTACTCCTCTGTAAAAATATTTTAACAAATTTCCAAAGGTTTGAATAAAATTAAACCTTGATTTTCTAAAAATGATCAAAATACCCTTAAGTTTAAAATTTTGAATTTTGGTCTATTTTGGTAAGCAAAGTTAGAGAAACTTTGTTAGAACTTCTTTAGGTAAGAATAAAGAATATGTTTTTTCATTTTAGGAATTTGAGAATCCTTATAAATAAATTTTTATTCCAAAATGACCAAAATACCCCTAGGTTATAAAAACAAATTTTTACCATTGTTTGGTCATTCCAAATTCAGGAAAAATATTCTAAACCCTTCTTAGTATTATTGGGTACCTTTATAAAAATTTATGAGTTGAAAATGTGAAGGAAAAATCCTTAAAAAGGACAAAAATTTATAAAATGACCAAAATGTCCCTCCATTATAAAAACAAATTTTTCCACTATTTGGGTTTCCTAAATTCAAGAAAAATAATTAAAATTACTTTCCATTAATACTAGGAACCTATATAATAAATTATGATTTGAAATGTAAAGGAGAAATCCTTAAAAGAACTAATTTTACAAAATGACCAAAATACCCTTCTTAAGAAAATTTTTGAAAATACCTTTTTTTTCAATAAAATTTTCCAAACTAAGACTAATAGAGATTTAAAACCTCCTATACTTACTTATTTCACATAAATATAAAGATAGAAAGAAATTGTGGAAAGAAAAATGTCAAATGATCATTTTGCCCCTATGTTACTATTTGAATATAATGTATATTAGTGATTGTTCTGGTAATTGGTTATGCTTTTAAATGTATTAGATTTATTATGTAATTATGATTTCGTACCTCTACTATTAGTGGGAGATAAGTATTCCCGATGACTGTCCATTTGAGATACTAAACTCTAAAATAACCCTTAGATAGATGATGAATTGAGAAATGCTCAAACAATGATGACAAAATTTGGAATGATATCTGTACTCAACCAAGATAAAACAAATAGTGGAGATGGCATATGAGATAAGGAAGGTAGATTGTACTGAAAACCTAAATGAGTGAGAATTAAGAATTGGGAATGCAATGGTTGACCACATAAAGTACTTGAGGAATGTACACAAGCTCTAATGAGACCTTGGTGGTAGATAAGGTGCCAAGCTGTGAACCAATTAGAGAAAAGAGGGTGTCATAGAACCGGCTTGGCGTCCCCAACAAAGCGGAGAATTACCAAGATTTGGTTGAGAGTATCTTGACACGTACAGTGAGATGAGAGCCTATGTTAGATAGATCATCCTCTATTTATATGTATGTGCTACCCAAGGATAAATGACTAACTCCTACACCCCCTACCTTTTTAGAAATAGAAGGTAGATGAATTCCAACCACTATTCCATTTGATCATAATACCCTTAGAAGGGAGATGACCCTATTATAGAGTCTAAGGAGATGATACATTTATGGGATACGTTCGGTTTGCTTTCAAACTTGCTAATATCATAGGCTCATGGAAATTTCATCATGTATACTTACCAGTGGTCTTATCTTAGACTCCGCCTCCTATATTCACTAGTGTTCCAGCCACAAGAAGATGACCTCTAACTCCTCAACCCCTACAATCCTCCATGGGATTAGTTCAAGCCAATGATCCAAACAGGAGAGAAGACTTTATAAAAGAAGAAGATCCTTCTAAAAGATATGAGTAGATCAAATTAGTACCAGAGAGTGATTAAGGAGAGATTTTATTTGGTTACTCAAAATGTTATAATGATGTAATAATAAGTTTACTTATGACTTTATCTATCTTCTATAATTAAATTGAGAAAATCTGGAATGAAGTTATGTGAATTAATATGTTATGTCAAATTGTAATTCCCCTGACGAGTTAGATTTTTAAATTTTACCTGTGCTAAAGTTATCTGAATACAATTTCTTAATTATCAAAAGTAAATAAAAAAGGGCGTTACAACTCTTCCTCTATTGACACTCCTCTTGAGGTGAATGTTAAATACCATGCTAATGAGGGTGAGTAACTTTCTGATCCTTTGCTATATTGTTAGTTGGTAAGATGCCTCAACTACTCAACAATTACATGACTTGATCTCTCTTTTGTTGTACAATAGCTGAGTCAATTTATGCACTCTCCAAGACATCTTCACATGGCTATTATTTATTGTATTATTAGATATCTCAAAGGTACTACTTCTCATGCTTTATTTTTTCTGGCAGTTCTTCTATTCAATTGGTTGCATATAGTGATGTAGACTGGGCTGGCTGTCCTAATACTCGTCAATTTGTCACTGATTGGTGTATGTTCCTTAATGATTCCTTAATTTCATGGAAGGGTAAAAAGCAAGATCATGTATCCAAATCTTCAATTGAGTTAGAATATTGAGCTATGCCTACTGCATGTTATGAAATCGCTTGGCTTCGAGGATTATTGGTTGAGCTTGGCTTTCCAAAATTTAACCCCACTTCTCTTCATGTAGATAACACAGGTGCAATACAAATTGCTACCAACCCAGTCTATCACAAACGTACCAAACATATTGAAGTAGACTATCATTACATTCTTGAAGTTATTGATATGCAACTCATTTCTCTCCCACATGTTTTAACAACTTTACATGTTACTAATTTGTTCACCAAGTCTCATACTAGATCACATCATTAGTTTCTTGTGGAAAAATTGTAACATCCTAACTTTTGATATAATTATAAATCTAAATTTTATACTTATCTCTTTTCCCATTCATAAATTAATTTAGTTAAAACAAATTAATTTCTATAAAGAAGATATCATCTAGTAAATATTATTATAGAAAAAGAGAAAGAAAAAGAGAGAAAAAAAGATTTTAGTTAGTAATAATATAAAATTAAAATAATAATAAATAAAATAAAATAAAAAGGATGGAAATATAGATTTATTTCCAAATAGAAATTTTGTTTATAATGTTTTAATAAGATAAAAATAAAGGGAAGAATAGAAATGAGAAGGATTAGAATAGAGACAAAATAGAATTTTCAAGGGTTAAAAATAAATTTTTAAGGAATTAAAATTAAATAGATATTTTTAGATAAAACAAATAAATTTTTATTAAATAAAATATAATATTAGGAAGAGAAATTTTAAATTAAGTATAAGAAAAATAATTTTTTTAGTAATTTTTAAGAATTTAGAAATTAAAATAAGGATTATTGAGATTAAAAAGGAAATTAAAAGAAAAAGAAAAGAAAAAGAGAAATTAAGAAAAAAGAAAGAAAAGGAAGAAGAGAATCGAAAAAGGGACAGAGGGAATCGAACCTTGGACCTTGGCTGGTAGCAAAATGCACTACTAGTTGGGCTAGAGGCGTTGGGTATGAATATTAACCCACAAAAATAATAAAACCCATAAATGAGAGTAATAAAATACAAAAGCAAAAAAGGAGAAAAAAATTTAGGGGAGGCAGGATTCGAAGGTAGGAGCGTGAAGTTAAGGAGAACTTAAGTATGTAGGGATTGTTGTTTGATCGCTAGACCCATCGCTGTTATTTTTATGAATTAAAAACTACTTAAGTCAATTTTCAAAACTTAGGCCGCCATTGAAGCAGCTCACAAGCTTTGAACCTCGAGCCCCTTTCCCTACTACTCATTGCTCTATGACCCTACTACCTTGCCACTATGTTAGGTACGCTTTGCCCATACCATTGATATAAAATAATCCAAGAAAGGGCCACATAAATGTTATATAAAGACGAATCTACATAGGAAAAAGACGAAGCCAAGAACCAAAAATTCCCTTTAGACTTGAAAACGTTGAGCCTATTTCTATTCACATAAAGCTTCATTCTCCTTCAGGTGACGTTCGGGAATCAATAGCTCAAAGAAGAAGCAAGGAATTGAGAATTCGTAGAGTCATCGGAACCCTGCTGGAGCTTTGTTGAAAAACGTCGAAACGGGTAAGAGGAGTTATCTTTTCTTTCAATCTGATTATTATAATCATTATGTGATGTAAGAATTTGGTTCTGGGAGAATTTGACATGTTAAAATCAACCAATTCGCCTAAATCAGATCAAGATTAGAATTCTCAGAAAAATCGAGCTTTGAGAAATCGAACTTCTCTAATTCTTTCTTTTTGTTGCCATTATGTTTGAATTAATCATTAGTAAGAGTGATAGAATCAATTTGAGTAAGAAAACTATCCAAGACAAAGAGGAAGGGTATGAAATTTGATGGATAATGAATTTCAAAACTTTGTTCATCCCTGATGATGAACAAAGGTAATGAACTCCAAGAAAAACCTTCAATTTCAGTTAAGGAAAGTGGAGAATAATCAAATTGAGATTGAAAAAGAATAAGAAAAGGAAGAGAGTAGAAAATGGTGAAATTAAAATAGTTATTGTGCCAAAAACCAGAAAAGTTAAGTGAGGAAGAAAATGATGAACGGTCAAATGATCATTTTGCCCCTGAGGCAGAAAATTACTAAAATACCCCTATTTTGTTTTTTTTTTAATAATTTCTCTGCCCTTTTTTTCATTCTAGTTTTGAAACAAGTATAGAGGATAGCTATACTTTTGAGCTTAAATATAAAAGTATTTTTTCTCAAAAAGTTTGAATAAATTAATTTATTTTTGAAAGTTACTAAAATACCCCTACAAGATAAAAACATAAATTCAACCCTTTTTGGGTCAGTGAGTTAAGGAAAAAGCTTTCAAAATCAGTTTAGGTATAAAAGGCTAGGATATTTTACCATTTTAGGAACTCAAAAATCCTTAAGAATAAATTTTTATCCCAAAATGACCAAAATACCCCTAGGTTATAAAAAAAACAAATTTTACCATTAATTGATCATTTCAAATTCAAGAAAAATAGTGTAAACCCTTTTCTAACACTAGGAACTATCATGCCCCTACGTTGAAAAAAATAAATTTTATCATTGTTTGAACCTATATAACAAATTATGAGTTGACATGTGAAGGAGAAATCCCTAAAAGGACAAACTTTTACAAAATAACCAAAATACCCTTGTTAAGAAAGTTTCTAAAATTACTCCTTTTCAATAAAACTTTTAGACTAAGACTAATAAAGACTTAAAACCTCCTATACTTACTTCTTTCATATAACTATAAAGATAGAAAGAAATTGTGGAAAGAAAAGTGTAAAATCATCATTTTGCCCCTTGCCTTGTTATTTGAATCTAATACATACTATTGATTATTGTAATTATTGATTTTGCATTTAAATGCATTGGATTAATAATGTAAATATGATTTCATACCTCCACTAGTAATGGAAGGTAAATATTCCTAATAACTATCGATATAAGACAATAAAATTCTAAAATAATCCTAAGATAGATAATGAACTGAGATATGGTTAGACAATGATGACGTAGTCTAGAATGACTATGATTTAAAGATGGATATCTGAATTTGTCACCAGTACCAAGATAAGATGAACAATGGAGATGGCAGATGGATAAGGAAGGTTAGAAAAAATTGAAAACTTTATCAAGTGTGAATTAAGAATGGAGAATGCAGAGGTTGACCATAGAAGGTACCTGAGGAATGTACGTAGGGTTTGGTGAGACCTTGGGGGTAGATAAGGTGCCAAGTTGTTAATCGCTCAGGGAGGGTGTCACCAAACCAGCTTGGCGTCCCCGACAAAGCGGAGCATTATCAAGATTCTGTTGAGAGTATCCTATGCCAAGTACCAAATAGGATATGTACTCCAAATCATCCACCAAAGATTGCAAATTGGATTATTACTGATGCGCTCATGTAAGCCTTCCCGGAGTTAGTAATATTGGAGGCTGGGAAGGGTCCTAAAACGAGTAGAATATCTAATTAGGCACGTACGGTAAGATGAGAGTATACATTAGATAAATCATCCTCTATTTGTATATATGTGCTACCCAAGGATAGATGACTCACTCCTACACCCCCTTATCTTTTCAGATTCAAATGGCAGCCACTATTTCATTTGACAATCATACCATTAGAAGGAAGGTGGAACTATAACAGAGTCTAAGGAGATGATACTTTCGTGGAATATGTTCAATTTGCTTTCAGACCAGCTAATATCATAGTACCTTGGAAATTCCATCATGTAGACCTACCCATAGTCTTACGCTAGACCCCGCCACCTAGATTCACCAGAGTTCCAGCCACACGAAGACAATCATAAACTCCTCAACCTCCACAATCCTCCATGGGGTCAATTCAAGCAAATGATCGAAACAAAAGAGGATATCCTATAGAAGAAGAAGATCCCTCTAAAGAATCTGACTAGATTAAATTAGTTTTGGAAAATAGTTAAAACAAGGTTTTGTTCAAGTATCATGGATATTGTAATGATGTAATAATAAGTTCTATGACTTCATTTATCTTATTTAAGTAAGTGATAAGAATTTTGAATGAAAGTGATGTGAATAGTTATGTTATTGACAAATTGTAATTTCCTTAATGAATTAAGCTTTAAGTGTTACATGCGCTAAACTACTTAAATATAATTTATTAATTATTAAGAGTAAATAAAAAAGGGGTGTTACAATTAGTATATTAATGAGTAAAAGGGAAGCTAAATTACAACATTTAGGGTTTAGGCTAAATTACAGCGATTTAGGCTAAATTAATTTCTTTTAACTAAATTAATTTATGAATGGAAAAAGAGATAAATCTAAAATTTAGATTTATAATTATATCAAAAGTTGAGATATTACAAAAATTGATGCTTTTAGATAATCCAACATCAATTTGAGGGGGGATGTTGCCATATATAATCTATATTTATATGTACAAGTATTAATATTACTATTCTTTTGTATTATCATATATAGGATAAAATTACTCATTAATAGAATATATATGAATCCCTGTAATTTAGCCCAAATTTTAGCATAATATTCTCTGTACATTGCTTTATATATTCAATGATGGGGTCATTCAAATGTAATTTTCCATACAAGTAACATTTTTCATCATCTCCTTAGTCAACACCAAGACATGTGTAGAGTTAACGACAATGTTCCACATCAAGAGCATTCTAGGAAACCTTAACATTGTGCTTTCTCTTTAGTTTGAAAGCCTTGACCTCAAAGTTTTCGTTTGAAAAAACAACAATGTGAAGATGAAACTAGAATTTACATAAGCAAAATAAAGATGAAAATCAACCATATCTAAATAAGTAAAAAGATGAAAATGAACTAGATTTAAATATAAAAAAAAATGAAATCCAAATTTAAATAAGCAAATACCCATATCAAAATTTCATATCGTAATAAGGAATAAAAACAAAAATAAACCTAGATCAAAATACCCAAACTAGAATCCCAAATCTAAATAAGAAAAAAAAAATGAAAATCAAACCTAGATCAACCCACCTTCCCCCAAATCATAATGGTAATACGTTAATAAAGGCCAATGAAATGGTGTTATTTCAAAATAAAGCATAAGGTTCAGGCTTTTGTACCATAGGGAAACCACAAAGTTAAGGTTCCCTTGAATGTCCTTGATTTAGAAAATATTCATTAACTTTGCTAGCATGTTGATGTTGAGTAACGAGACGATGATAAATGTTACTTGAGAAGACAAGAAATAGGGTGTGAATACGATCCATAGAAATATGATGGTTAGAATGATAACTATTGCACTATCGATGATGACAAATAAGTGCAGGAGGTCATCAGGGGAGTTAAGATTTAACCCTTGCATGGTTGGGTGATTGCCAAAGACGATGCTAAGTCTACCATGAGATTGTGTTGTGAATATTTGAAGCAAAAGGAAAATTAGTGTTATTTATTTGTGAGTTTTTATTTTAAGATTTAATGACTTAACGAAATGAGTTTACACAAAAAGACATAGTCCAAAAAGTAAAATACTCCTTCAATATTGTTTCTCCTAATTGATAGTCCATTTATTTTGTTTAAAAAAACTATTTTTTTGTGTTATAATGTTGCAATTAGCACATGTAAACATACAAAGCTATAATAAATAAGCTTCCTAGTTTGGACCTCTAAAATTTGAATAACACTAGAGAGAAATTAGTCTAAGGTTTTCTTAGTTTAAATCTCAATCTTTTTCTTATTTTCTTTTAAAGTTATTATTTTTTGCCTTAATTAGTGTTAATTTGTTGCAACACTACTTAATTTTTTTCAATTTAGTCATTTATTTTATTATTTTATTTAAAAAATATCATGTCCATATTGTAATCTTCATAAGTTTCAATGTTACTCAAAAATGACTTTTTGACCTTAAGAACTAAGATAATTATAATAAAAATTAATAAATATATTATACATATTTTTTGTGATTAAATGATAATATAATTTTTTTAGCATAATTTATTTATTTTTAATGA
>JAMLFT010006874.1:0-15499 GCA_026544285.1 Pachyrhizus erosus
TATTAGTAAAATAATTCATTTCCATTAGTTAAAAAAATCTTAAATTATATGGGTGTGATCATTATATCTATTTATTACTTAAATTAATTAATTTTATACATATTTTTAAAATAAAACTTAAATTTATTATAATATTAATTAAAATTAATTTATTTAACTATTTTTATTGATTTGGGTAAATTAAATATTTATCTTTTAAATATAAAACTAGTTGCAGTATTATTTATGTATTTACTCCTCACACACGCACGCACACATACTTTATGCTAGGTAAGTTGAAAGTTGAAACACACACAGATATTCTGTGTGAGGTAAGTTGAAATAAGTATATATATTGGAAACACGCACATGCGAGGTAAGTTGAAACACGCACATGCGAGGTAAGTTGAAACACGCACATGCGAGGTAAGTTGAAACACGCACACACATTCTATGCGAGGTAAGTTGAAATAAGTATATACAATGGAATTTTCAAACTACAAATTAGGTAAGAGAAAAACTAAAGCCTTCAATCGTCAAGAAAAGTACACGAAACTTATCAAAATAAAAGTTAAAATAATATATAATGGAAAAATTCAAGTCTTTCTTGGAACTACAAATTAGGTAAGAGAAAAACTAAAGCCTTCAATCGTCAAGAAAAGTATACGAAACTCATGAAAAGAAAAGTTAAACTAATATATAATGGAAAAATTCAAGTCTTTCTTGGAACTACAAATTAGGTAAGAAAAAACTCAAACCTTCATTCGTCAAGAAAAGTACATGAAGCATACAAAAGTAAATGTTAACAATTAAACCATTATACGAGGCCATATTATCCTTATGCACAGCACGAGCACATATACATGTGCAAAAATAAGAAATAGTTAATTATATTGTTATTACTTTTTATATATATTTACGAGACCATTAGATGCAAAAAATTAAAGTGAAATATAGTTATGATTCAAAGGTTTAAATCGGAAAAATGTTATGTAAAACTTGGTTTTTAGTTTAAAATATAAGATCTACTGTAAAAAAATAATTGGATCACATTGATTTGGATGAAGGAAAAATGTACATAGGTTGGCAATGCATCGAATATGATCAGCTACAACATACCACAAGTACACTTGAGAATGAAAATATAGAACCATAACAAAGCAATACAAAAATTACCACCAATAATAAAAGGATAAAAAATATGCAACTTCCATACAAGCATTCTGTTATATTGAATCGTTTTATGTACTGCACAGAAAAATCAGTCCAAAAAAAGTATGATGAGTATTGTTCCCTGCAACCTATTGCAAATCAATTATTTAAACTTTTTTTTTCGATTTTGGCATGTATCCTTCTATAAAAGTAATGTTGTTCAAGATAATGCGAACACTTTTTCTGATGAGGATTCGAACCTTGATTCGCTAGTTGTTATTGAGGTATAACCTATTTTGCTATATCCAATACCCAGTTGGTTCAATCGTTTGTGCTTTACCAACCAACGTTAGATGCAGCAGTATGCAAACTATACTGACTGTTGAATAAACATTAAATACTATTTTAGTGAGTTTTAAATTTAGAAGTAGAAAGATGAAAGGCTAAGAGTCAAGAGTTCTGAAGATGAAAGGCTAAGAGTCAAGAGTTCTGTAGATGAAAGGTCAAGAGTTGTTTTCTTATTTTCAGTTTTTGAAAAGCATGTTAATGCCTATAAATAAGTTGTTCTTTCTATTGTAAGTAGTAGAAACAAAAAGACACAACAGTTTTTTAATTAGAGTATTTCTCTCTACCCTTTATCTCCCTAATATTTTACAATTTGGCGAAGGCGAATTACGAGAACTGGAGCATTCAAATGAAAGCTCTTCCTGGTTCTTAAGATGCATGGGAGGTGGTCGAAGAAGGATTTGGAGAACCAACAAATACCACAGGTTATACGGCGGCTCAATTGAAGGCGTTGAAAGAGATGCAATCAAAGGATAAGGTGGCACTATACATTTTGTTTCGAACCGTTGACGAATCGGGCTTTGAGAAGATTGTCAATGCAACTACTTCAAAAGAAGCATGGGACATTTAAAAAAAGGTGTTCAAAGGAGCCGACCGAGCCAAGCAAGTGCATCTCCAAACTCTTCGTGGCGAGTTGGAGACCATGAAAATGAAGGAGTCGAAAAGTGTATCTGCCTACATCACGCATCTACAGACTGTGGTGAATCAACTCAATCGAAAAGGTGAAACGTTAACTGACATGCGAGTTGTGGAGAAGATTTTGAGATCATTAACCGATAATTTTGAGAATGTTGTGTGCGCGATAGAGGAGTCAAAGGACCTAGCGACGCTCACGGTTGACGAGCTCACCGATTCTCTCGAGGCACATGAGCAACGTAAGAAGAAGGAGGAGGAAACACTCGAACAAGCACTTCAAACCAAGGCATCAATCAAAGATGAAAAGGTACATTATTCTCAAAAAATTTTAGGTGGAAGGCGTGGCTGTGGAAGTCGTGGAAATGGTCGCAGTGGTCAAGGCAGTAGTCATGAAGGGTACTATAAAAAGAAGGGACAGTCGATCCAACCAAATTGGCGTGGAGGAAGACGCGGTCGAGGAAGAGGCATTCGATCAAATTATTCCAACATCGAGTGCTACAAATGTCACAAATATGGTCACTATATGAAGGATTGCAACTCCGACAAATGTTATAATTGTGGTAAAGTGGGGCATTTTGCAAAAGATTATCAAGCCGATAAAAAGGTGGAAGAAACAACCAACCTAGCCTTGGAAGACGAAACGAATGAAGGTTTTCTCTTGATGGCTCAAAATGAAGTCAACACCAACAATGACAATCTATGGTACCTCGACTCAAGGGCAAGCAACCATATGTGCGGTCACGAATACCTATTCAAAGAGATGCAAAAGATTAAAGATGGTCATGTGTCATTTGGAGATGCATCGAAGGTGGAGGTCAAAGGCCGAGGTACGGTTTGCTACTTACAAAAGGATGGCTTAATTGGGTCAATCCAAGATGTTTATTACGTACCAGACCTCAAGACCAACATTTTGAGTATGGGGCAACTCACAAAGAAAGGCTACTCGATATTTTTAAAGGACCAGCTACTACACTTGAAGGACAAGCAAGGGCGTTTGGTTGCTCGAATCGAGATGGGAAGAAATCGGATGTACAAACTGAATTTGAAAAACATACGAGAAAAATGGTTGAAAGTTGATGTAGAAGACAAGGCATCGTTGTGGCATCTCCGTTTTGGTCACCTACATCATGGTGGCCTAAAAGAGTTAGCAAAGAAGAATATGGTGCACGGGCTACCCAACATGGACTACGAGGGAAAATTTTGTGAAGAATGCGTGTTCAGCAAGCATGCGAGAACGACATTTCAAAAGCAGATAGAATATTGGGCGAAACAACCTCTCGAGTTGATTCATACCGACATATTTGGACCAATTACCCCCGAATCTTTCAGCGATAAAAGGTATTTCATTTCCTTTATCGATGATTTCTCACTCAAAATTTGGGTTTATTTATTAAAATAAAAATTTGAAGCATTCGTGGTGTTCAAAAAGTTCAAAGTGATGGTGGAGAAGGCAGTTGATAGATACATCAAAGTTGTACGATCCGATAGAGGCGGCGAGTATACTTCAACGAATTTCATGGAGTATTGCGAGGAGTAAGGCATAAAGCGATTTCTAACCGCACTGTACTCTCCTCAACAAAATGGTGTGGCCAAGAGGAAGAACCAAACCATTCTTGACATGGTTCGGTCAATGCTCAAGAGCAAAAAGATGCCAAAGGAATTTTGGGCAGAAGACGTGTAATGCGCCATGTATGTGCAAAATCGATGTTCACATGTGAAGTTAAATGATCAAACACCACAAGAGGCATGGAGCGGACAAAAGCTGACAGTTTCTCATCTCAAAGTGTTCGATAGTGTGGCTTGTACCGAATCAACAAAGAATGAAGCTCGAAGACAAAAGCAAAACATATATTTTTATTGGGTATGATGAGAAGACAAAAGGGTACCAGCTATTTGACCCGATAAGCAAGAAGGTGATGGTGAGTCGTGATGTGCGAGTAAATGAAGCAAGCAAATGGGACTGGAACAATTTGATGGAGGTTGGAGAATCATCAGTCGTTGCACCAACAAGTATACCAACCAATTCTGAAACTACCGATGATGAAGATGAACCACGACAACCCAAAATGCAAAGTTTGCAAGATTTGTATGATTCAACAAATGACGTACATCTTGTATGTCTTTTGGCAGATGCTAAAAATATTAGCTTTGAAGAGGCGGTGCGAGACAAGAAGTGGCAAACTTCCATGGATGAGGAGATTACGGCAATTGACCGCAACAATACATGGGAGCTAACAGAATTTCCAAAGGGAAGTCAGCCCATTGGTGTGAAGTGGGTATTCAAGAAAAAGATGAATGCTCAAGGCGAGATAAAGCGGTACAAAGCGCAACTTGTTGCGAAGGGATACAAACAAAAGGCGGGAATCGATTACAATGAAGTGTTTGCTCCTATTGTAAGAATGGAGACAATCTGATTGCTCATTTCCCAAGCGGCTAAATTCAAATGGCCGATAAATGGATGTCAAGTCGACATTCTTGAATGGTGTGCTTGAAGAAGAAGTCTACATCGAACAACCACCCGGGTACATGAAAATCGGAGAAGCGAAGAAGGTGCTAAAATTGAAAAAGGCGCTTTACGGGTTGAAGCAAGCACCGCGGGCATGGAATACTCGTATTGATACATACTTCAAGGAGAACGAGTTCAAGAAATATCCTTACAAGCATGCCCTTTACACAAAGAAGAGTAGAGGTAACGTGATATTTGTTGCTTTCTATGTCGATGACCTCATTTTTTTGGGTAATAATGATGAGATGATAAAAAATTTTAAGAGCACAATGACACGAGAATTTGAGATGACAGATTTGAGATTGATGAAGTTTTTCCTTAGTTTGGAGGTTAGAAAAAGAAAGACGGGTATCTTTGTTTCACAGGAGACATATGCAAAAGAGATTTTGAAGAAATACAAGATGGCAAATTGCAACCCGATATCAATACCAATGGAACCAGGTGCAAAACTCTCAAAGTTCGATGGAGGAGAATGTGTCGTGCAAGTAGATACCAAAGTTTGGTAGGAAGCCTTCGCTATCTCACATGCATAAGGTCGGATCTTTCATTAAGTGTCGGCATTATAAGTCAGTTCATGGAGGAGTCAATTTATTCACATTGGAAGGCGTTGAAGCAAGTCCTACGGTACATTCAAAGTACTGTGTCACTTAGGTTGTTCTACTCGAAAGCAGAAAATTACAAGTTGGTTGGTTACTCTAACAGTGATTGGTGCGGGGACATAGACGATCAGAAAAGTACATCGGGGTATGTATTCTCTGTAGGCAACATAGCATTTTCTTGGCTTTCAAAGAAGCAACCGATTGTGACGCTCTCAACATGTGAAGCTGAATATGTGGTAGCATCTTGGTGTGTATGTCATGCATTATGACTTAGAAATTTGTTGAGCAAGATGGAGCTAAAGCAACTAGGTGCAATTGTGATTCAAGTTGACAACAAATCAGTAATTAAGTTGACAAAGAACCCAGTGAACCATGAAAAAAGCAAACACATTGACGTTCGTTTTCACTTTATCCGAGATCATGTGAAGAAAGGAAGTGTAGAATTGGTGCATGTGGCAAGTCAGGATCAAGTTGCAGATATCTTCACAAAACTGCTACCGAAAGTACTTTTTGACAAATACAAGAAAATGATTGGCATAACGAATGGTAGAAGCATTTAAGTTTATGAGGGAATTTTGTTGAATAAACATTAAATGTTATTTTAGTGGGTTTTAAATTTAGAAGTGGAAAGATGAAAGGCCAAAAGTCAAGAGTTCTGAAGATGAAATGCCAAGAGTCAAGAGTTTTGTAGATGAAAGGCCAAGAGTTGTTTTATGACTATAATTAGGCTTTATTATTTTCAGTTTTTGAAAAGCAAGTTATTGTCTATAAATAAGTTGTCCTTTCTATTGTAAGTAATACAAACAAAAAGACACAAGAATTTTTTAATTAGAGTATTTCTTTCTACCCTCTATCTCCCTAATATTTTACACTACCAACAAGAAGTTCAAATTTTGAACATAAAAACTGTTGGGAGGGTTATCTATTTAAGATTGTCAATGAGATAGTCTTAAGTCTTGCAACAGATCATCAATGTAAAATTACCTTGACAACAAGAAGCTTAAGAAAAATGTTCCTACTGATTTGATTTATTAGTTCATAGAGAAAAAAAATTAAGAGGGCATATGAAAAGCCAATATTTAAGCTGATTTAAGTTGTAGGATTTTAGATTGAAAAGAAAATATATAGTTCCATGGACAACATGATGAAGTAGCATGCATGGGAAATTAAGAATCAATGCTGCTGCTAGCTATAGCTAATGCACACACAGTGCATCAAGTTGAAAGAAAATACATGAAATCTGTCAGTAGAGTAGAGAAAGAGAATCTGGGAATTGGAATGCATACCTACTTTTCTTTTCAGAGCTTTTGAAATAGGGAATGCACTTAGCATAAAAACAGTACCTCATTAAGAAGCAAAAGGGTATTCATATATAGTTCTGAAGGTTAACATTGGCAATCCTTTGAGAGGTTTTGGGATACAGTGCGTTGAAGATCTCAGACTCCTCTCTTTGGTTAACATTCTTGGTTACAGATTGCTCAGATCTCAACAATAACTGGGACAAATTAAGGTCATGCAATAGTTGGATTATCTGATACTAAGGGGGTGCTTGAGTTGAGGTTATCACAACATTAAGCTCCAAATCAAGGAAACAAGTATATCAAAAGTGTCTGCATAAAACAACAATAAGCTTTTGAGAAATTCAATTTATACAATCCTTTTTATATAAAGAAAGAAAGGGATGGAAAGAAAAGAGAGCAAAGTATGTGATAAGATAAGTGATTTAATAGAAAATGCACAAATGCATAATATAATTTTTTCATGTTATATTCATGCGTTTTAAGATAAAATTTGTAGACACGAATGTCAGTTTCAATAAATTAAAACTAATAATTTTATTCAATTTTAAAACATATGACCGTTGCTAAAACAAATTATACAATATTATAAAAAGGCAACCAGTTTTACTGGATAAATGTGTGTATTATTATGGAATAAAAACATTATTCGACCTATTCATAAAAAGAATAAACAAAAACATTACTCCCATATGTAGCAATAAGTTCCTCCACTTGATATATTTTTAATATGCCATAATTAACTTTGGTATAAACTCAGTAATATGGAATAACCAAAAATCAATTTACCCAAAAAACATTAAAGACATATTTTGGGGTTAGAATTATCTTAAAGCAAATAATTACATCTCCACTAACCAAAATCCAAATTGAGGCCTAGTCAAGTTATAGACAAAGCATTGGGTTACGAGCCTCTTTTTTTGCATCACTTACTTTCTTTATCTCTTATCTTCTCCACCGTATAGCAACATGCTGAGATGTTTTTCTCATGCTTTTTTGACTTTTGCGGCAAACTCGGTGATAATGGAGCTTTACAAACTGTATTGAAAAGGGAGAAAGCATAAATCTCAGACTTGGTAATTGAAATGAGATAAATTTGATTCTTTCAATATATCCCAGTGGGACAATACAATGATCTTATGTGTTTAGCAACAATCATTAGCTTCTAATAATTTCTGTCTAGCTGATGGGATTTGGGCTTTGTAGGGTTCAAAGTGCTTTTGTTTTGGACTTCTTACCCAGCTTTGCTAGCTAGGTTCACTTGAAAAACTTCACCTACACAGATTTGAGCATAAACCTTCCTTCTTTCCTTTTATTCTTTTTGTCTATTTTGTGTACCCTTAATTGAATAATGATCATTACAAATCTTTCTAATGCCTAGTATTTTGTTTATTTCATGCATTATTTTAAAAAAAAAACTAGCTAATTGATACACATAATATTTTAATGATAAAATTTAAATGAAAGAAATTATTAAAAATAATGTATAAAGGATATTTTGTTAACGAAATAATAAAAATATGAGTAACTTAAATTTATAATCAAAAGAGTAAATTTAGAAAGTTGAAAGAATTAATTAATAAGAAAAAAAACCTTAGATAATGATGAAATTACGCATCACAAGAAAAATAAAACCATATAATACATTGTTTATCAAAATAATCAAATTATTTTGTTATTTGTATGTAACTGCTGGTAGTTATAGCATTACTGATTACACTGTCGAGTTCAATTACAGTTTCTTTCATTAAATTCTTGTTTTGTGTGTACTTCAAAACAAAATTCCTATGCTTTGGTCCCATCCATTTCCTTATTTATTTTTCGTAAGTTTGTCCTCATGACAAAGACAAAGTTTGGCCACGTAAGGCACTTCCATGTTATAAACCCAAGATAGAAAAAGCTACGCAAGCCATTAAATTATTAAACGAACAAGAATTCCCGTTATGTAACAAAAACAAATTAAACAAACAAGAATTTACTATAAGATTAAATTTAGATATTTTAAGTTATGGTACGAACTTATTGTTTTTCTTTAATCCAAAAGTAAATATTTAAAAAAAATCGTTGATTAATATCTGACAGTTGAAACAAATTATAGCAGACAGTTTTAACAAGTTATGTTAATTCAATTTTTAATATTAAAATTATTAAAATCAAAATATTAAATTTGTCATGTAAATTAAATTTTAAGAGAGTTATGTCAAAACATGCTAACACTTGATATGATATGGAACTATAATTTCCACTGAAAAGTTGTTAATTGTTAGTATTAAAGAATAATTGCCTATGTTAAAAACATATATCTGTACCTCAATTTCATATTTGTTTGGACAGTAACTTTACTGCCTAAACATATCTTGCATACGGGTCCTTATATATCTAGATCTAAATCATCATGTTTTGATTAAATGAAATATGCCATCATTTTAATGTCTTTCATCATATATTAGTAAAAGAAAAATACTATCTTAATACTAAAATTATTTATGAAAAATTAATAAAACTAAAAACTAATTAAAAGGTATAATAAAATCCAACTAAATCAAATTATATAACATTACTACGAGCATCAAAGTTATCACTCTAAATTTTCCACTACGGTTGTATTTTTTAAGTACTCAAACTCCAAGACCTTAAGTTAAACAACTCCTGCTAACTAACCTACATGCTCAATGGTAGCATGTAACTCAATTTACGAATATCTTTTCTAAATTTTAGTCATAAAATATAACAAGTATATATTTTTGGCAAATAATTACTTAAGTCTAGATTTAAACTTATTTAATGAGTAAAAATTCTATAACAAATTAGGAGAAACTTTTATAAATATCCATCGGATTTGATTTAATCATCGTCCATTCAATTAAACACTTTGAAATAACAAAAATCGATAATACTAGTTGTACATCATTTTTATTAGACTGCTTCTTTGTTGACTAATAAAACAAGAAAAATACACACTTTAGCAGATACACTATCTTTTATTTCCCAAGAAAAGAAGTATAAGAATCACTCCCTTTGACTTCTGAAAGTTTAGAGTCTATTATCCCAAAATTCAAGGTTAAGTTTTTTCAACTATGCTTCACGCTCCAAATACATGCAAAAGTTGACTTAATTTGGTTGTCGACAAACGAATAATGCCAAACCAAGTATGCCATGATAGTAAGTTATTGAGAATCTCTTTTTAAGTATTTACAATATTACGAGTTCAAGAGCCTTACTTGGTAATGTGTTAGATTGAAACTAGCATTCCATTCCCTCACAACCACCTTTTTTTTTTTTCATAAAATATACATGTTCGTGCTAATTATATGTAATCCATTATTAGATGTGAAACTCCTAACTTAAACTTTAAAAAATAGGGGATCCATTAAAACAAAGACAAATTGAAGTAAAACTTCAAGGCAGCTGATGAATAACGAATAATGATCGACATAACTCTCATTTTATGCCATTGTTTACTGCAGACCGACCCATATATTGTGCAACATTTCCCTTTTCCCGTAGTTATTTTAGACAACCAAAAATTGCGTACTTTGATTGAGGCGTCTATCTCTGAACAACAAAAGAGTCCTAGTAATGATATTCAAATAAACAGAAACAATTGAAATATCCAATAAATTTTCAACTGTTCAAGCACACGACGCCAATAGCCTGCAAAGGCACATTTTCTTTTCATTGCATTGCATAGAAGCAAAATCCTGAGTAAAGTAATTAAAACTGAACTGCAGCGACAGATTCATGATAACATTTTTGGAAAAGGGAACATAGGAGCTAAATACCTTTATCCATACTAAATAATCTCTAGATCAAGGAAAGGCGTATCAAGCTTCAAATGATGTTGCTAGTTGCAATTATATTCCTCTCGTTTGAAGTCAATCAGTAGCTTCAACACAAAGAATGTACAAAATTGTTCATTCACAAAATGAGGAAGGCCTAGGCCAACCCTACTGCATCCATAGTTCCATATTTCAAATGTCATTTTCCACTTCTCGAACTTGATTTTAAGAAGATAATTTCCACGTTTTAAACTTAATTCCTTACTTTTAGGTCTCCTAACACCTTATTTGTCTTGAGCGTAATTCCTTGCTTCTAGGTTCCCAAACACTATGCATGCAGGTGTCCATCAGTTTCCTTGATCATTAGAATCACGCTTGAATAATCATGTTTCGACAACCATGTATATTGAAAACATTTCAACTTCTTTGAAGAGTTTTAATAACAAAACAATCTCTAAAATACCGAGTGACAACATTGCAGAAAAAAGGTATACAGCAGTAGAAGCTCTGTACAACAATTTTTAACTACTGAAATTTTATAAGTTTCAAACTCTAGTCACCCCAGCATGCAAGATACATAGATATATATCGATATAACACAAAGCTAAATGTAACGTTTGGTCGGGACCATGGTCTGTAGTAACTCACATGTAATAAAGTTTGATTAATTGATATCAAGGAAAAGAAAAAGCAATCGACCACGGCTATTCGTGTTGTACTCAAAACTACAACTTATGACAAGCAGCAAAACCAGGTGGGGCACGAGCCCACCTGGCCACCACTTTTACAGGAACCACTTTTGCAGGAACGCATAACATGCCAAAAATTCAAGTTAAAATGTTCCCAAATTATAAACTCCCCAACCTCACAACCAATCAGCCACCCTTTTGCAGCATAAAGCCAGAAAAAGAAAACACGCCGTGCCCAAAGGCAAACAAAGCACAAAATTTCACTGGCTCCATATAGATATCTATCTATCAAGCCTCTTCTGGAAAAAAAAGAAAATACAACACCATGAACAAAACCACCATCATATATGCCTAAAAATTCAAATTCTTGTTTATTGTTAAGAATAACTAAAGAAAGACATGCTATTGACTGTAAAAAAGAAAGATATGAAGGATTGCGGGTGCTTTTATCCAACCAATTAACCAAGTAAACCAACCATCAAGAATACATAGACAGCATGTGTGGTTTTACACAAACAAATGCACCAAATGTAAGTAACTAACTAACAGCATCAAACCAAAGAACACCTTCAATTATCAATACAACCGAAGTACGCTTCTGGCAATAGAATGTGCCTGGTTCGACCTTCCTTTCCCAGACCCGTTTCTCCGGCCACCCAAGTAGAGCCTCAAGAGACCATTGTTATCGATGTTGTTCGGCGAGTACCTCGCACTCCGGTTCCTCTCCAATCCAACAAACTCATCCCTACCCTTCCTTCCACCACCAAGCCCAAGCCCAAGCCCAAGCCCAAGCCCAAATCCATTCCCTTGCACATCACTCTTCCTCATACTTACACTCCCAAACCCTCCACCACCACCACCACCACCACCTATCCCTTGCCCATTCCTCCAACTCACACTGCTATTACTCCTCATCATCTTGGGATTAAAACCACCACTCCTAACATCCCCATTCTTCTCACCTCCTCTATACTCCTGCCAGGACTCCGAATACGACCTCTCCACACCATTCCCATTCCCTCCACCCTCCTCCTCCTTACTCCCTCTCCGGTTTATCAATCCCCATATACTCCAGGCCTTGCTCCACCGGCTCGACGACTTCTTAGAACTCCCTTTCTCATCATCCCTCAAGGAATTCGAATTGGAATTCAAATTGGAGTCCCTCAAAGGATTATGCACATAATCAGCAGAAGCAGCCGGAGTAACCTTGGCATTGGTATTAGCACTAGCATTTGCAACAGCTTTCAACTCGTCCATTTCAGCAACAACAGCAGCAGCAGTCCTTCTAATAGAACTAGACCGATCAAGACTCTTCCTTCTGCGCGAAGAAGAGTCAGAATAATACTCCCTCGTTTGAGCAGAACCACCAGGGAGATTAGGATTAAGATTAAGATTAAGAGTGAGAGTGTCCTCATATTCCGGCTCCTCCACGGGGATAAGAGAATCGGTTCTGAGAACCTGAACCGGCGCAGGCGCGTCTTCAATCATGGTAGGCATCCTCGGAGGGACTGCGAACGTCGACGTTGTTCTTGCCATCAAATAACCGTCCCAGGAAGCGCGCGGCTCCTCGAAATCGAAGGACATTCGCGCAGCGTCGAGCGAGAAGCGCGGATCGGTATCGCAGGAGCGGCGGCCGAAGCCGTAGTCGGCGATCTCCGACTGCGTCTCGCGGAATTGGCGCGAGATCGGTTTCTCAACGGGGAGCAAAGTCCCCGAGCCCACAACGACGCCGTTTCGCTCGCGCTTCTTGAGCTTCTGCTTCTGCCTCCACTTCTGAAGCTTCTTGCTGAAGACCGAAGCCGCCGACCAGAAGCTACCCTTGAAGTCACGGCCGGAGGGTTTCTTTGTTTGGGAGTCCAGATCCATGTGGTCCTTCATCGCCTTCAGTGTGTCCTCCTCTGCTGCCACGTCAGCTTCGGGTTCCGGTACTACTATTTCTGGCTCCTCTTCTACGATTTCTGAAACTGAAACTCTGTTTTCTGTGGTGGTATTATTAGTTGCTTCTGGTTGTGGTTGTGGTTGTGGTGGGGGTGAGTCTGGAACCCTAATGTCGTTTCCGTAGTATACGACAATGTTATCTTCTTCTTCTTCTTCTTCTTCTTCTTCTTCTTCTTCTTCTTCTTCTTCTTCTTCTTCTTCTGACTCGATGACGGGCTTCTGAACGACGGAGGAGGAGGGGAGGTTGCGCGTTTCGACTTCGGCTTCTTGGTTGAAGAGGGAGAAGAGGGTGCTGCGAGCGCGGACGTCGCAGGATTTTCTCTGCGGCTCAAAGAAACCGGAGAGGGCTTCGTTCTTGGAGGCGGAGAAGGATTTTGTGCGGCGGAGCTCCGGAAGGAAGGAGGACGGGGGAGGGCGGTTGCGCGCTGCCGCGGAGGGGCGGAAGATAGCCTTAAGGGCGGCGGTGGCGGTGGATGAAGTTGGCGGTTTCCGGGAGGCGGCAGAGGAGGATGAGTTGGGATCGAGCACGGCGAGGCGCTCGCAGAGGCATGAAGGGCAGAAGCCGGTGAAGCTCTCTTGAGGGTGGCGGTCACAGGAGGTGGAGGGGCGGTGAGGTTGGAGCAGCGGCGGAGGCGGCGGTGGCGGCAACGACGGTGGGGGTTGAGTGGTGGGATTCATGAATGGTAGTATGAGATGGTTAAGAATGTGGTCATGTTACACTGAGAGAAAAAAAAAAAAAAAAAAAAAAAAGAAGAAGGCCAAGGGTTTGTTGTTCAGTGGAAAATAGAGTGTGGACTGTAGAGTGAGGAATTGAGAGAAGAGTGTGTTGTGTTGTGTTGTGTTGTGCTGTGCTGTGTGTGGGCGCTTTGTCTCCGTCTCTGTGTGTGACAGAGAAAGGAGCCAAGGGAAAGACAGAGAGAGAGAGAAAAGAGTACTGTTTGGTTCCAACGGACACACAGAAAGTGAAGTGAGAGAGAGAGAGAGTGACTGAGGGAAATAAATATAAAATGGAAAAGAAAAATCGTATACTGCTTGCTGTTAATTAATACAAAGGATCCGTCATTAAATATAATTTAATTTAAATCAAATATATATATTAATTATGTAAAAAAATTATATTACATTATTAAATGCTATTTATTATTTATTAATAATATTAATTTTTATAAAAGTTATTTTAAATGTTACTACTGTCATTATTATAGGAATAAAAGTATAATAAAAATTTAAGTTAAATTTATTGATAATGGAAAAAAATTTATATATGGTTGACTATGCGTTACTTTGTAATGCTTACTTTAAAATTATGTTTCAGATAGTTTTTATAAAATTGAGACTGTAAAAAATTATATTAATAATATATTGAAATTACAATAAAATTGACAGTGAAATTTATACCATCAGATCAGTCCTTAATTTTTTAAGATTAAAAAAGTTTTTCGACAAATAGTCTCATTTAAATGAAGCATTTGCATTATTTCTAAGTTAAATTAAATTAGTTTTAATAAAAATTAATTTTATGTTATTAAAAAAAATTAATGAATGTATTTAAATTAATTTTAGTTATAAACTTTTTTTAATATAAAATACATGTGTGGAACTACAAGAATTGATTTTACGTAATTTTTTAACAGTTTCATTTTTATTTTTTTTTATTTTGCTTGTTGGTTCATGTTCTTCCTATGTGTCTGAATATTTTGTGTTTTTCCCTGTCTCTGTCTAATGTTAAAGGAAATTTAGTATTTATTTAGGAGATATTCTTAAATATGCTTCATATATTGTAATATTTTGTATGCTGTACTATTAAATGTATGCCACGTTAAATGCATGAGTTGTTACTGTTTTTTTATTATATAATTTTTTTATAAATATCTTTTATTATGTTATTAATTTGCTATCGTGTCTATGAATTGGAAGTTTCGTTTTCAAAAAAAAATAATAACTTTCAAGTTGAATTGAATTAATTTTAATAAAATTAATTTTATATCATTAAAAACAGTGAGTATATATGCTTAAATTAATTTTAATTGTAAAAATTTTATTAATATATATATATATGGTACCAGAATAATTGATTTTACGTAAATTTTTTAGTAGTTTTAGCTTTTTTTGCTTGGATGATTGTTCTTCAAATGTATCTGAATAGTTTAGAGTTTTTACTGATCTGTATACTATTGTTAAAGGGAGTTCAGGATTTCCTATTTTAAATAAAATCAGGATTTATTACAAAAGATATTCTTAAGTATGCTTCAAATTCCTTTTTAACTTGTGTTATTAAGTATATGTCATGTTAAGTGTATAAGTTATTACTCTCTTTTATTAGTATTTTTTATTATGATATTAATTGTTATTACGCATCAAAATTGGAAGTTTTATTAATGTCAATAAAAAAAATAATGATAATAAATGACATTTAAAATAAAATTTAAATAAATAGTCAATGTTAATTAATAAAGGAGTTTGAAATAAGTTAAAATATATAATTATAAGTAAAAAAATATTTAAATTTAACTGTTAATTTTAAAAATATAAAAAAGCATAAATTTAAATAACTTTTTAATCCCATAAAATAAGATAC
>JAMLFT010006875.1:0-10293 GCA_026544285.1 Pachyrhizus erosus
GATCTTTTCATGATTCTATTTTATAATATTTTATTTTTTATTTTAAAAAATATTTTTTACTTTTGTTTTATAATATTTGTACCCTTGCATTAACTTCGGTATTATACAATTGTACTTTTAGGTAACATTTTTAATTGTTTATTAAAAAAGAAATCTATGTTTTTGTTATGTAAAGAAAGATCATTAGAATTCAGTAAATGGCCATAGCGTCCATTGAAACAAGAACCTTTCAAAGAGGAAAAAAATGCTAGGTATTTTATTATTTCAAGGGAGGATGACGTGGATTTAGATTGACTTTCTTTCAAACTTCATTGACAAGTTGATTTTAAATTCTTCAGTCAAAGGATAAAAGAAGAAACTCTTTGAAAAATATCTGTCATCTAGAACAATTTCAAGAATTTCAATTTTATGAATTTTATGACCCCACAGAAAAAAAAAAAAAAAAAAAAAGACAGGACAATTTCTCTTGCTTTGGGTTGGCGTGTGTGGACCTATGCATGATGTGGCCAACCCTACCGTCCAGAGATTCTACAACAACTTCCCAAGTTCGTTTGATGATTAAGAGAATAGTAATTATTTATTGAAAAATGTTAATTAATAGTTTATCAAAAGTTAATTTTATGTAGTTTATAATTATAATAGTAAGCTTTAAATTGATTGATGATGTTAATTTAAATTATCAAATTATTTTTTCATATTATTAAATTTGAATAGCCAAATTAATATATTTTATGATGTAAAATGTCAAATTAACATGCTGAATGTTCTTGTAAAAAAAAAACAAACAAACAACCGATGCAACAATCGCGACGCGTTACAATAAAACAATTGCAATTGAAACTCAAACTGGTTGAAGAAAAAGCATTCCTCTATTTTAACGAAAAAATAATAGAAAAATTAGCTTTTACATAAAAATGTTTTAATGTTACATATGAAAAAAAAAAAGGTTGTTTTACGTGGGTTAGAAAACCCAAAGTTTTAAAACAATGGGAATTTTATCACAATTTATACTTTAATTTTTAATAAATTAACATCTTTATGTACACATTACTTAATATATCTTAGATAAATAGTTGGCTAATGCTTTTCTTAAGAATGAAGTATATGCAGTTGACAATTTAATTTAATACACGTACGTGACGCGGAGTCAAAATTCAAGCCCTTCCAGGGAAGGCTCCAGGCACACTAACAATAACATTTTGACATAAATTGATAATAAATTAACATTATTTAATAGATTTTTATATGAAATTTATTTAATGATAACAATATAGTAGTATTAAAAAATAATATATTATACACTACTTTACTTTTCTTTTCTCTTTTTTAACAATTATTGCCAGCTAATTTTATATAATATTATACTTGTTTTCTTAGCACACATAGAATCAGATTCTAACACTAATGTAAGGAGATGTTTCCATAGGCATTATCTTAAAAATCATCAGTTACGAGTGAACTGAGCCTGTTCCTACGTATACGACGCATAAAATTAAAAGAAACCAAAAAAATTATGAGTTAATAAGTAATTGTCTAAATTTAAAAAAAAATGTTTAAAAAATAAGAATAAATTAACTAATAAAAATGACTACCATTTATAACAAAATTTATGTGTAAAGAGAGAAAACGTTTATGTACCACAAAAAACAGAGAGAAACAGTTTGTTTTGAAACTTATTGTGACCAAATTTTAGGCGAATTTTTAATCTGAGTTTTGGAAGAAATCTTTGATACTTTCATATGCTCGTAATTTACCTTTTTAATTATTTTTTGAATTTTTATATACAATAAGTAAATGCAAAATTAACTGTGACAATAATAACTAATGCTAACTTATGAATATTAGTGTTAATTTATTTTTTATATGTATATATTGTTATTTAATCATAAATGATCATGTATAATAAATTTATTGATTTTTATAATAGTTATCATAAAAATTATATTAACACTCACTAAAAACTTACAATTTAGTATTGTTTATACTAAACCAATATTAAGATTTAAGAGAGATATAATTAATATTGAATCGACAACTCATATTTTTGTTTTCGTGCGAAAGCGATATGCACCTTTTTCCTTTCCCATAAATTATACGTGTCTTATCTATATTCTTAAATTTTTCTACATGATATAAACCCCAACATAAAACCCTAAACTTTGACATCATTCCAATCTTGAACCTAAGTTTTAATCCTAATTTTCTCAACACAATGTTTTTCCATTCCATTTCAAGCTTTTGATGAGGGAACAACATCACAATAATAATAAAGAATCCAATCACAAAGTAAATGCAGCAAAAATAAATCCTCTCAACTTGCAAGAATCATGTGGAGCAACAAAAAATAAATAACAATAACAAATCATCACAATCACGTAAGAGACACAAAAGATTTTAACATAAAAAAATTTATCAAAATAAGGGCAAAGAAATCATGGGCCACAAAAAAATAACTTCACTATAATCAACAAGGGTACAAAATAATCTTAATTGAGTGCACAAAAGATCGCTAACAGTTAGATAAATAGCAAAGTTATAAAGATTACAAATATAAAACTAAGAAGATGAAAAATCTCAAAGACATATTTACTATGCGAACTAAATATTTCACAACTTAGATTTTGTTTTAACGATCCAACCATTCAGAATGAAGAATCAAATGATAAAAATCTACTATCAAAATTTCAACTTGATTCAATGGTGGACGAATATGTAGTTACGATTTTACGGTAATTGCTTTGTGTATGAGTGAAAATTACTTTCTCTCTTAATCTCTCTTATGCTACTAGTGTTCTCTCTTGTTTTATATCTAACTATCGTTCTCATTTTTTCTCATATCCCTCTCCACTTAAATAAGTGAGAAACTTAGTGAATTTATTAATTTTGAGTATTTCTCCACATAAGAAGGGAACTCAATACCTAATATATCTCTCTCACACAACTACGTGGAGGTAACCACCAAACCGACAATTTCACAAGTTTAAAAATTTCCTCTTAGTAATGTTTTAGTCATCATATCAACACCATTATTATTAGTATGAATTTTAACCAACTCCAATAGTTTAACATTCAAACCATCATGTATCCAATGATACCTTATATCAATATGTTTAGACCTTGAATGAAAAGTTGGATTCTTACCAAGATGAATAACATTTTGACTATCAACAAATAATGAATATTTGTCTTGAATAAAACCAAGCTCCTACAAGAACTTCTTAACTTATAGTAACTTCTTGCATGCTTAATGACAATAAACTTTGCCTCTATAATAAACAATATCACACACCTTTGTAGCTTTGATTACTATATCATAACTCTTTCCTACAAACTTAATCAAATAGTCCAAAATGAACTTTCTGTAATTAATGTCTCTAGTCAAATTTGAATTTGAGTAGCCCACCAAAGTAGCTTATCACCTTCAAAGCAAAACTTTATATCAATAATACCATGAAGATACCTCAAAATCCATTCCATTGTATTCAAATGCTCTCTACCTAGGTTTGACAAGAATCTACTAACTATACCAACAACATGTGTAATATTTGGTCTTGTACACACCATTGCATACATCAAACTACCTATTGCAAATGCATAAGGAACTTTCTTCATGTCTAACTTTTCAGCTTCATTTGAAGGATTTTGTTTAACACTTAGTTTAAAATGAGTTGCAAGAGGAGTGCTTACTACCTTAATGTTTTCTATCCGAAAACCTCTACAACACCCTTTTAATATAGTGTTTCTGTAACAACCAAAACTTCTTTTTCTCTCTATCACGAACGATTCTTATACCAAGAATATTTTTAGCATCTCCCATGTTTTTCATGGCAAATGACTCTTATAATTGCTTCTTCAACCTGTCAATCCTAAAAATATTTTTTCCAACAATAAACATATCATCAACAAACAATAACAAGATAATGAAAGCATCATCAAAAACCTTTTTAACAAAGACACAATGGTCAAAATTAATCTTCTTATAGTGTTGCTTACACATAAAAGACTTAAACTTCTTATACCACTGTCTTGGAGTATGTTTTAAATAGTATAAATTCTTTCTCAACTTACACACATAGTCTTCCTTGCCGTTAACCTGAAAATCATCAAGTTGTTTCATGTAAATCTCATCTTCCAAATCATTCTGAAGGAAAACAATTTCATGTCCATTTGCTCTGCTTGCAAATCAAAAGTAGCAATCAAACTCAAAACGGCTCTAATGGATGACATCTTCACCACAGGTGAGAAAATCTCATGAAAATCAATATCTTTTTTTGGTTGAAGCCTTTCACCATTAATCTAGCTTTGTACCTTGGAGACACATAATTACTCTTATGTTTCACTTTGAAAATCTACTTGTTTTCTAAAGTCCTTTTGCCTTTAGGCAATTTCACCAAGTTATAAATGTAATTATTATGCAAGGATTTCATCTCACCTTGTATTGCATCCAACCACTCTTGATTTTCTTCACTTTCCAATGTCTCTTCAAAATATTCAGGTTCTCCCCCATTAGTCAAGGTCACATACTTATCGAAGAAATACCTTGTAGAAGGTTATTTTTACCTATCAAACTTCTTGAGTTAAACTTGAGATAGTTTAGGTGCATCATCAAATATATAAAGATGATTTTTCTTCCTATAATGACAGTCTTATATATACGAGAAAAAAGGGATGATGATTGATATCAAGATAGGATAATTGATAAATTATCAAGTTGGATAATTGATAGACTAGTAGCCATTGGTGTTGTCATCTTGATAGAATTCTTGTTTTAATGTGATTACTTTTACAAAGAAAATTATAAAAAAAAATGACTAAGTAAAATAAAATTAATTATTTTAACATAAAACTCTATAAATGAATTACTATACTTGAAAAAACTCTTTTAATTTTACAACTTATTATACTATTTATTATCATCACCATTATTAAAAATTAAATATAAAAATTATTATAAAATATTATCATTACTTTACTCATTCTAATTTTTAACATATCCTTGATATAATATTTTAATAAATATCTTTAACACACTCGATAGGATGACCCTTATTATTATTCCTTATTCATCACTCGTATATACTTTGATTAAAAAACATATACACTTTTTTTGGTAAAAAAAAAAAACACTTATTGCTAACATAAATAAAGCACTGGATATGTGTGGATATGTCATGATGAGACAAGCAAAGCAGCCGGCAAGGCAAGTGGCGATCCTTCTCATTGCAATCCCAAAACAGCACTACTTGTTCCTCGTAAAGCCGCCAATTTGGATTTTCTGAATACAAAACACAACTCAACTAAACTCCTGAACTCACGCGCTCTACGAGACGCGTGGGAAGAAACTTCTCTTGGATTTGTCTTGAGTCATCGCCTCAACTAAGAAATATCCTCCCATTTTCCAATTTCCATTCAGTCTCGTTGGACTTTTCAAATTCGAGAACCGCCACCCAAAATCCTTGCTTTCTTCGCTGTTCTCTATATATTATAATAATATTATTATTACTTTTATAGATTCATTATTCATTGTTCATTCTATACAATAATAAATCCATATTTAACTGTAGTATACCCATTTGATTTGACTCATTAGATCGGGTTTGCTGCGATTTTTTTCAAGAACCTTCTCTTTTCTCAATTGGGTTTCCATCTTTGATTTGATTTCATTGCCATGGCTCCAAAGGATCCCAAGCAAGCTGCTGCTGCTTCTGGTGGTGGCGGTGGCTTTTTTGCTTCTCTTGCTTCCAGTTTGTCTAATTTTGGCAGTGCCATGTCCAAATCCGTTAATGGGTATGAATCCTTTGGAGTCTGAATTTCTAAAGTTGTTAAATTTACCTGCTTTGATGGTGTTTTACTGTAATTCGTTCATGTGGGGTGTCTCAAGATCATGGATTTGCCCCTTTTACCAAAATTTTTAACACTGCTAGATGCAAGAGATGTTTCCTTTGGAAGATCGTCTTTCTCAATTGGTTTGTTTGTTCATTAGTTGGATTTATTATGATATATTCTCTTCACTGCTGTGTGCTAGCTTATGGTTGTTTCACACTTACGGATGCGTGTTTTAATATAAGAGATTCTTGATTGTTTTAATGTGTTCTGATCTTGTTCAGAATTGTGGTTTGTATTCATTTATTTCTTGAAGACTGTGTTAGTCTGATCCAGTTTCATGAGCTGATAAGGTTTAGTTTTGTTACTCAGTTTGATGGGCTATGAGGGGCTGGAGGTTATTAATCCAGAAGGAGGAACTGAAGATGCTGAAGAGGAAGCAAAAAAAGGACGATGGAAACAAGAGGTATACTACTTATCACTATCTTTGAATTGTATTTGCATGTACACTGAAGAAAAATAAAGGTCACAAGGCTTGCTCCCATGACTGTCTAAACAAAATATGATGACCAATAGCGGATGAAAGAGTCATCTGAGTCAAAGAAAATTTATTATGTGTAGAAGTTATTCCGCTATACTGATTGTAACAATCAAGATTCACAGATAAATATTGCTGCTTATCATTTTTGTTAAAAGAGATTAGAATGTGCATGTTCAGCCTTGATGTTTTCCACTTTAGTCAACCTATCTGGTCTGGTTGGCATGTTAAGGCAATATGCTAACTCATTCCATGGTCTGCAGACAACATGCAATGTAAACCAACGGTTTCTTTGATTATCCAGATAAAAGTTTATTTTTATCTCATGGTGAACTTTGGAGATTTTTATTCCTCCTTATTTATAATGTATCATTTATTCATGTTATTTCCTTTGTACTTTATAGGAACGGGATAGTTACTGGAAAATGATGCAAAAGTATGTTGGCTCTGATATCACATCAATGGTGACACTTCCAGTTATCATTTTTGAGCCAATGACAATGCTGCAGAAAATGGCCGAGGTCTGTGTTCTATATGTACATTGCTGCATTTTCTTTTGCTACTAAATTGACACAAACTATCTAGCAAGTTTTCTGTCTCTGCAATCTCATTGATTGTAATATAATTTCACAGCTTATGGAGTACACTTACCTGTTGGATATGGCAGATAAGACGGAGGATCCATACATGAGACTAGTATATGCTTGTAAGTATTACTTTCACTCCCTGGTATTTGTGCATACATTGCATGGAATATGACCTTAAAAATTATTTTTGCAGCATCATTCTTTATATCTGTCTACTATGCGTATCAACGAACATGGAAGCCATTCAATCCAATTCTTGGCGAGACTTATGAAATGGTCAACCATGGTGACATAACATTTATAGCAGAGCAGGTGCGTTTAAGTTTCTGTTTATTTTTTTCCATTCTTTAAACAAAATGCTGGGGGGGGGGCTTGGTCTCCTTGATATCCATATTGTAATGGAAATATTCATAATTTTTAGTTACTTTTTCATGCTCTTAAATTAAGTATGATTCTGACTTGTGGTTACCTGTAAATACAAATTGCTATAGGTCAGCCATCACCCTCCAATGAGTGCTGGGCATGCTGAAAATGAACATTTCACTTATGATGTGACATCGAAATTGAAAACTAAGCTTCTCGGCAACTCAGTCGATGTATATCCTGTTGGAAGGTAAAACTTCTCTACCTTTTTCCATGATTCTTCATTTCTACTGAGATTTGTGACACTCTGTTGTTAAACTCCCACTCACTCTTCTTTTGTTTATCTCAAGTCTGGGAATTGCTTATGGTTTTCCCTTAATTAAACAGAAATAAAATACTGAAAAAAAAATCTGTCACATGTCTTTAAGAAGAGCCATAGGAGTTAGGGTTTTTATTCCCATGCAGGTGGCATGTATTCTAAACTGTGTATTTTATGCTTAAATGTTCTATATGCTTTTATGTCAATTTAATTTGTAGTTTTTTTGTACGCTGGATGTCTACAGCAATTAAGTTCGTTAGTAAGCATTTTTCTTTTTTAAGTTGTCTGCATTTATAACAAATTGTTACATGGATGCAGAACACGTGTTACCCTCAAAAAAGATGGCGTGGTCCTTGATTTGGTGCCTCCTCCTACAAAAGTTAGCAACTTGATTTTTGGACGAACTTGGATTGATTCACCTGGAGAGATGATCTTGACAAATCTGACTACAGGGGACAAAGTGGTTCTATATTTTCAACCATGTGGCTGGTTTGGGTATGACTACTTTCTCTTGCCATCAAATGTTCACTTGTAATCTATTGCTCAGTATGTGGAGTTTTAATATCATAACTTCTTCACTGTTGCTGTTATGTATATATTATCTAACATGAAAGATTTTTGCATTTGCAGTGCTAGTAGATATGAAGTGGACGGATACGTGTATAATTCTGCCGATGAGCCTAAGATACTGATGACTGGAAAATGGAATGAGGCTATGAGTTATCAAGTTTGTGACTTGGAGGGAGAACCACTTCCAGGCACTGAGCTGAAAGAGGTTTGTTATTCAACTTTCGTCACTGTTACACCAGTTTCTATGGATTATAAATATGCTATGCTATGTTTTAATAGCATGCCTCTTTATTCTATATATTAAGTCATTTTAACTCTTCCAGAAGTTCTAGTAGGGAATAGTGAATTATCCAAAACTTTGTGTGTAAGCATATTATACTTGCTAGATTTATGCCTTTAATGGTTTGTACTTTACCATTCCTTTCGTCAACGATTAGATTTGAATTATATGTATGGTTTGGTTCACATGATTAGACTGCATCCACTAATTCTGACATTACTTGGCTGTAACTTCATAACAATTGAATGCTTGGTTGTGGAAATTAGGAAATGAACTATAAAACGTGTCTTTAAGAAGCTTATAAGCTCATTTTTTCTAGGTGTAGTTTAAAATCTGTCATCACTCTCGAGTCTTGAACACCTTATCTTTCACTGTACATAAAATAGTACGATTTTCAGGAGAGATGACAGTGTTTAGTGTCACTGTATAATTTCCTCCTTGTTGGGTTGTCATCACTTTCTGTTCTAGCAATTTGAATTATTTTGTGTGTAGTAACCTGTTCCATTCATTCCGCACAGGTTTGGAGAGTTGCTGATGCCCCTAAAAAGGACAAATTCCAGTACACACATTTTGCACACAAGATTAACAGCTTTGACACTGCTCCTAAGAAGTTGTTGGCATCTGATTCTCGTCTACGTCCGGATAGAATGGCCCTTGAGAAGGGTGACCTATCTACATTTGGCTATGAGAAGAGCAGGTAACAAAGATGAATAAAGGGTTTAGAATTTTCGTTGTTCTCTATGAGCAACACCTAAGAGATCTTAACTCTTTACCATATGTGCTTAAACTTGATTTTCAGTTTGGAGGAGAGGCAAAGAGCTGAGAAGAGAAACCGAGAGGCCAAGGGCCATAAGTTCACTTCTAGATGGTTTGATTTAACAGATGAAGTAACTCCTACCCCTTGGGGTGACTTGGAAGTTTACCAATATAACGGTAAATATACCGAACATCGCGCTGCCATTGACAGTTCTGAGTGCATTGAGGAGCCTGACAACAGACCAGACTTCAACCCTTGGCAATATGATAATTTGGATGCTGAATAATAAGCATCCTTGTGGAATTCTTTCTATTTTTTGAACTGTCACTTTGTCATTAAGTTTGTAATGTATCTTGATTGGAATGCTTGACAATTTGGTTTTGTTTTTGGGTTGTTCTGTTATTGTAGTTATTGTAGTATTTGATTAATTAATGGTAGCTATGTTAGTTCATCAGTCCACTTTGCATGGATAAATGTTAGTAGAGAAATTGGAGATATCTTCATTGCTTCTTGGGACTTTTCTTGCTTTCTTAAGTATGTAGAAGTATTTGCATGTCTACTCCCTTTGCTCTTTTGACGAGACGGCTCTATTATAATGTTGCTTCAACTTCATTACTTCTGATAAACTATTATAAGAAATTTTACATTTATGTTTTTTTTTGTGACAAATGAAAAAGAAAGAAAAAGAAAATAGGGACGTAAATGGGCCACACCAACTGAGTGAGCAAAAAACAAATCATCAACGCGAGGACGAGGGAATGGAAAGATGACTAACATCTCTTAAGCGCCCCTTTATGATGTGTAGTATAAACGACTATTTTGAGAAAAATGTTAGTTAAAAACTTCTTTTAATATTCTATTAATTAAAATTTATTAAAAATCACAATTTTGTAGGTTTTATTTGATGGGATTTTCAGTTTTATAATTTCAATAAATTTTAATTAATAATAAAATATGTTAAAGAATATGTTGTTAACACTTTTTTAAAAGAGAATAACTTAAGAAAGTTTATATATTTCTTTCATTTAATAAAATTTAAAATCAATAGTTGATATA
>JAMLFT010006876.1:0-15494 GCA_026544285.1 Pachyrhizus erosus
TTAAAAAAATATAACAACTATGCATGAATTATTTAAATAGTACAATTCTAATTGTTAAATTTTCCTTTCTAATTTTTGATAAAATATTAAACAATAAAACTACAAAAACAATAATTAATATTAAAAATAATTAATTCTTGAGTGAACCCACTAACTCATAGACCCCAACCTTTAAACCTGTAAGTATTTAAACTATGAGTCAAATGAACTAACTGAAATAAGCATGCATAATAAGAGAGAAATTCACTTCACAAAGTGTTTAGAGATGGGCTTCAAACCCCGATCTTGTGCTCTAACGACAACAATTGAACCACCAAGCTAATATGTTCTTAGATAGATTAATTAAATTATACTATATATAACTTAAACAAAATACCAAAATTTCATATATATATCACTAAATAAATAATATAATCTGTGAAAAATATAATATTATAAAACTAAACAAACAATAATTTTATGTTTTAACAATGTATATATTAATTATAACTAATTATTTTTAAAAAATAATTTTTTATTATACAAAATTGTGTAATTTTAAGTTTTTATTTTTTCTTTACATATTTTAGTGACTGGAATAAGACATTATTTGTTCATATATAATAATAATATTAAAACTAATATTAATAAATACAAATTTATTGGATGTGATATAATTTTTTAATTTATATTGGTTGAATTATTGGTTTATTAACTTATACTATACTATATTATTTTTTAAAATTAATCTTAAAATTATTGAGACTTATCATCTCATTATTTTTATCTAATTATTTAATATGTGAAGAGAAAATAGTATTTTTGTATTTTATCTTATTGATCTATGACTAATCATTTTCTTCAATTTCCATAATAAAAAGAAAAAATATCTTATTAATTTTTAAAATTTCCATAATAATGAAAAAGTAATCAAAGATATCTTAATAAAAAATAATTGTAATAAAAACAATTTGAAGATTTATTATAATTGAAAACAAACAAATAAATTTCTTAAAATATTATACAAAAGGACAAAAATAATATAAGTTAAGGAAACTGCTAACCTGTGTAATAAAATAAAAATGAAAATATTTTATTAAAAAAAATGCAAAGATGCACTTTTAAGTAATTTATAATGCAATTTTAATAGCATAAACTTTTTATTATCAATTTGTTAACTAGTATTTTGTTTGATAGGAAGAGAAGAAATAGAAGAAGGAAAAGTAGGCATGTGAAAAAAATATAAAACAATAGTGATTGATTAATTGAAGAGAAGCAAAAAATAAATATTTAAATTATAATTATTTGATAAGTATAAAATTTACAATAAAAATATGATTTTATCCTTATAAGACATAAAACAGGTCACATAATTAATTATATGACATTGAGAATTTTTTTTAATTTTTTTATTCATATAATTAATTATGGATACACAATTATCAATTATATAACCTTCATATTAAAAGCCATATAATATTATGATTAGACTATAATTGATTATATAACATTTATCACATCAAATTTTGTTTTAAGAAAACATACAATTGATTATTACCCTATATAATTGATTATATGTCCTTTAAATTTGGATATTCGTTTATTGTCTTTAACAAAGGTGATATTATATACTTGTTAAAGTCTTTGAATACCAATGCTTATTCTTTATTCTACTTAGGTGTAATACCTATGTTGATTCAAGTAATGAGTGAGTGGCACCAAGGATGCAACCGATGCAATTTCTGGTGTTAGCAGGCATGTCAATACTGTTGTAAGACAACGTTCATTGTTTTCCTCTTTGAAAATAAGTTGCTACTAACTTACTATCGTCTACCACTTATTTTTTCTTTTGATGAAATATTTGTTTGTTGTATTTTATACAATTGAGGAAGTTGGGAGCTAAGAATATTGAAGTGGGTATTGGATGTGGAGTTGGTATGCCATATCTCTTTAGATTAAGGAAGATGATGGGCCAACAGCTTGTTGAAGGAGAAAATAGACAACAATGGCAGAAAGAATGAGAGGAGAAATGAGAGCTACATTGAACTGACAAACAACTTCAACCACAAGAGTCGCGAGGGACAATAACATTATGCGCCATGAATATTAAAAAATTATTGACTTTTCTTCTCGATTGAGATAAGAAATCCTGCATAGAGGGTCTCACAATTTTTTTTAAAAATTCTCACCTATTTTCTTGTTACCAATCACGGAAGTTCACTACAATCTATGCTCGTTCCTTTCTTTTCTTTCTCTTCAACGCCGTTTTGCACCTACCAAACACAGTGTAAGAGTATAAATTGACAAAACCCACATATTTATTCATATATATGAAAAACTTTAAAATACTATAGTTTAAAAATGGATAAGTTAATAATTTTTAATATCATATTTGATTTTTTATTTTTATTTTTGTTTACTCATCAATTTTAAAATTCATGATAATATTATTTACTTATTTTTATATATTCTTTAATTAATTTATATATGTATTTATTGTGAAGTAAAAATAAAAAAATAAAAAAATTTATAATTATTTTATTAATTTTTTTAAAAAATTATTATATTTTTTAATTTTTAGATAAAAATTTTAAAAGATAGATAAAAAAATTGAAAGAAGTAGTGTTAAATTTTATAGAATAAGTAAATGACTTGTTATTTTTGTGTTGTTTTTTTATACTTTCATATAAATTATTTAGATTTAAATGTGAATTTGATTAATGAAAATTATGAATTTTATTTTTATTTTTTGTTTTTAATAAAGTAATATTTATTATTTTTAAATGATAACATACTGATTTTGACAATTCAGTTATATTTAATTTTTTTATTAAATTATATTTTTATATTTTTATATTTTTAATTAATTAATTTAAAATACAGTTCATTAAATATGATTACTTAATATTTAAATCTGTTATTTAAAGTCTTGTCTACTAAATTGATTTTAATAGTTATGTTTTTATGGTTGTTTGATTGTTATTAATTTTTTCATTGGTTAAAAAAAAAATAAAAAAATACAGGGCAGGCACTCTTGTCTCTTGGTTGAAATAACGAGAAGCAGAACTCGAAAGGAGCAAACGTCGCAGCCATCAGACGTGGCGTGGGCCCCATAGAAGTGATGAGTGTGTTTAGTGGCTGAGTAATGAGGCAACGATACAATAATGAAACTTAAACAACCCTTCTCAAACTCAAATTCCGTAAGGACCGTAACATCCACACACACCAATCTCTTCTTATGTTCTCTTTCCTGCTTTTGTTTTCTGCTATGGAGGACGAGCCATTTCTCACAACTACTTCTCATCCCATCATCGATTTCCCTTTGCCGTCTTCCAAGTCCTTCAACGACGTCACCACCTTGCGCCGCCTAGAAGCCCCACGCGCTCTTGACGCCGAGATTGAATCCTCCACCGAACAACACTCCCAACCCTTTCACCCCAAGAAGAAAAAACTCAGTCGCTGCAAGACAGCACCTGCCATGGTTACCATGCGGGACCTCAAACCTAAGACACCCAAAATCCCCAAACCTCAATCCAGTTCCATAATCCGACAAGGCATGTGGTTACTCGCCATGTACCTTTCTATAGGAGTCGCCATATACTCTTTCAACAGGGACCGTTTTTCTGGCATCGAAACGCACCCTGTTGTTGACGCCCTTTACTTTTGTATAGTTACCATGTGTACCATAGGTTACGGTGACATAGCACCCTTAACCCCATTTACCAAGGTCTTTGCTTGTGCTTTTGTGTTGGTGGGATTTGGGTTTATAGACATACTCCTGAGCGGGCTTGTTAACTTCGTTTTGGATTTGCAAGAGAACATGATCTTAACGGGGCTCGAAATGGCTGCAAGTGAGAGGGAAGGTTTCTCTGCGAGGAATTACATCGTTGACGTGGCCAAGGGGAGGATGAGGATCAGATTGAAGGTTGGTTTGGCGCTTGGGGTTGTTGTGTTGTGTATTGGGATTGGGAGTTTGGTGTTGTACTTTGTGGAGGGCTTGGATTGGGTTGATTCTATTTACTTGTCGGTTATGTCTGTCACAACGGTTGGGTATGGGGACCGAGCTTTTAAGACCCTTCCCGGTCGCTTATTTGCTGCTATTTGGTTGCTCTTTTCTACTTTGATGGTGGCTCGGGCTTTCCTCTATTTGGCAGAGGCCAGAATTGATAGAAGGCATCGGAGAATGGCTAAGAAAGTTTTGCATAGAGAAATTACTGTCCAGGATTTGCTTGCTGCTGATATCAACAACACTGGTTTCATCAGGTACCAACCATCACTTCACCTCCAACCTTTTCCTTCTTCTGTTACCTATCATCTTTTTTAATTTTTAATTTTAAATTCCACTCTTAATTTGTATCACCATCTTTAATATCCTAACAAATTGCATATAAATACAACTCATGTATTTATAATTGCAGTCACTTTGATATTGTAACTGAAATTGCAATTTTAAAAAAAAGATTGCAAGCGCAATTACGATTGCAACATCAAAATTATTTTAACCCACCCTAATTACATCACAACCATAATTGTGTCTGCATCAGTTATATTTTCGCGCGATGTTAAAGATTGTCACGAAACCACAACCGCTTTGCCAGTTACTGATGATAATCGAGTTACCATGGTAATTTATACTTGTCTACTATAAGTAAGTAGCACTGAAGGTTGTTGAGCGTTAGCCTCATTGCAATTCTGGGTATCTAATCTAAGTAGGAAAATACCTCCTAATACCTAGGATGCTATAATTAGGATATTCTAATCAAGTACCAAGGTCCTCAATTACAATTAGCTAACATCATGTGCATATGCTATGATTCACGAAAATCTGGAGGTGCATTAAAATGTTTCTTTTAATAAAATGGTAATCATGTGCGGACATAATTATAATTTGTTTAATTCAGCATTATAAATTGGAGGGGATGATTTTCTTTTCTTTTCTTTTTTTGGTTTACTTTGGTGAACTGTCATCTCTTATGGAAAATGTCACTTTCTAAATAAAGATAATATTAACCGTGTCTGGATGCTTCATGCACCATGCGGAGTGTACAGGTAGGGGGCAGAGAGTGAGTCATCAGTGAATTATTTGATTATTTTATCTGGTTATTATTTTAAAGGATTGTTTTGTTAGATACTGTTGTTACTAGAAACTTCCATCTGCTATTGCTCTTCCTCACTTGGCTTTGTTTTCAGCAAGTCAGAGTATGTAATCTTCAAGCTGAAAGAGATGGGTAAAATACAGGAAAAAGATGTGTTGCAAATTTGTGACCAATTCAGGAGGCTTGACCCCTCTAACTGTGGGAAAATTACACTACCTCATCTCTTGGAGGGCAGCTTATGACAGAGTATAAGCAAATAAACTGATTTATGGATACATAATTGTTTCAGTACAGAAGCTTGAAAATGGCCAAGCATTATTTTTGCACAAGCATGAACCAGGGAAGATAATCCTCCCTGTGAAAAATTCTGCAAATGTCGATAATATTTTTCCTTAGGGGTGATAGTAATTCAATTATTTGGAGCAATATTTTGTACAGAAATTACAACAACTATAGAGGTGGTTTCAAATCATAAGTACAAAGGAAGTTACTAGAAGTAAAAAAAGGGTTTTATTTTGATTCAGAAAACATTTTAACCTATTATTTATTTATTATTCACTCATGGTTAAAGGAATTTAACTCACCATAATTATTTTAAAACTTAGAATTTTTAATAATATAAAATATAGTAATATATTGAATTAATCAATGAGAATCGAGTCTAGTAAAACTGCAGAAGTAATTAATCTCTTACAACGTGATTGGTTGATTCAACTTTAAACCTTACAAGTTAAGTTTGTTGGTGTAAATTTAAAATAAATAAATGAGAAATATTTTAAAACTAATCAGATTGAAATTAAATAGGAGAAATTAAGTTAAGAATAAAAGTATCTATTAGAAGGATCGTTTTAAGTTAAGTAATATTATTTAATAATTTTTATTATTAAATAACACAGAATTTGATATTATTTAAAATTTGTTAAGAATAAAAAATATCTTTTTAAATTTTGAACGAGAGAAATTAACAAAATTAATAAAAAAAAATAAGTTAAATATTTATTGTAATAACTTTTATATTAAAATAAATTTTTATATAAAATACTTAAATTTATGTTATATTGTAAGATTCATAAAATTAAGATAAGTAACAGAATGATTTTAAACAGATAAGTGAAATAGACTAGTTATTCATTAAAAAATGAATAATTAAATTAACTTATTTTACAAAAATTTCAAATCAAATCTCTTTAAAAAACGTGTGTTTCAAAATATCATATTGTATTCAAGAAATATTATAATTAGAAATTATAAATGTTGTTTTTGAATATATTTAAAAACGTGTTTAGTTAAATTTAACATTCTTAAAAATATTTTGTGTAATTTAAAATAACGATTGGCACTGTACCTTTTGTTGGTGTATATTTTATTTTTATTTTTAAGATCTGAATCAGCAGTCAAGTCATGAGTTGTGTTTGTTGAAACAAACATTACAACAAAGAGAATGCGCGACTTCATTATATAGGCTATAGCTGATTACTAATAACGTATTTAAAGACCAATTTTTTGAAAGAGTGAAATGACGTCGATTAAGTGAACGGTGTGAAAGCTAGAATTATTGGTTTCTAAGTTGACATGAAAAACATCAACCTCGTATGTGGAAGCAAACACGCCATGTTATATTTGAGGATCACGAGATCGTCAAGAGAAAACAGCTGAGACGAAACTTGTTTTGCTGCTGACCACACATTTTTCTTTTCGCTGCGTGAATCGTCATTTTATGGGTATTTATGAGTAAAAGGTGCTGTCTCTTTCGTCTTAACCTCGACGAACTTCTAACTACCGTTATAATAAGATCAAATAAATTATCTTTTTATTTTTCGTTTTCCCATAATCATGCTTATATCAATTTTCTTGTGTTAAAATTAAATTCTTATTTGCGTTCCGTCATCATTGGTTCCTCTTAATAGGGACTCATATTTTTATCTAAAACATAATTCGTCAATTAATTGTACTGAATCTGAATTGTAAGCAGTAAATATTAAATAAAGAAGGCTAGCCACACTTTTTTTTAACATTATTTCTAAGTAAAATTTATTGATATCATTTTTAAATTAATAGAAAATAATTAAACAAAAAGTGAAACTCATTAAAATAAATAATTTTTATTATATTTAACTCAATCACCTAAAAAATATTAAAAATATATTTTTAAAATGTTATTAACATTTTTTATTAAATAGAATCAAACTATTAATTTTTCTCTATCAAGAATTGACTCGTTATTATCTTGCACAAAATTTTAGGTCTCGCTTTTATTGTGTTATTGTACATTAAAAAACACTTACTGGTTTGCATAGGACAATTACTCAAGGTTTAAATGTAGTTTTAATTCTTTTATTTTGCTTAATTTATTATTTTGATCTCTTTATTTAAAAATAAATATATTTAATTTTTTTATTTTAAATTTTTACAATTTTGGTCTAATCTTCATTCTTATTTATGTTATATTTTGGTTTAAATATAATTTTAATTCTTTTATATTTTGATCTAATTAAACTCTAGATCTAATTTATTCATTTAAAACATCATAAAAAATTTATTTAATTAATTAAAATATAAGAAATAAAAAAATAGAAACAAAATTATGAAATAAATCACAATTGTAAATTTTCTAAAATAGAAAAATCAAATATCTTTAATTTAAAATAGAAAAACTAAAATTGCACATTAAATAAAATAGCAAAACTAAAATTATATTTATGTTATTTCATGGATTAACGATTATGTAATTCTTCTAATATTATTATAGATTAAGCAATTCGTAATATATATATTATTACAAATTATTTAATTCAAAATTATATTATCAAAGTTAAAAATTGTTTAATTTGTAATTATATTATTAGAATTATAGATTAAAAAATATATAATAATATGTATATTATGAATTTTGTATTAAAAAATTATAAGATATTTGATGCATTAATTTTAAAATATAATTATAAATTAAATAATTCATAATGTATATGTTTTACAGATTTTTTAATTTATAATATGATTAAAAAAGTTAATTTTTTCTCATATACTTGAATATATAATAAATAGAACATTTACGTCTACTTAAAATCTTAATTTGTATTATGAGCTGTACCAAATAAAAAATTGAGTGCGATGAGGAATTGTCTTTTAAAACCCAATGCAGAAGAGTAAAGGCCCACTGCAATCAGTGTTGCACATTGGGTCTTCTTCGTAAACTCACCAAACGACAAACTGGTTCAGCAGTTTGTTGTGTCAGTGAATAAAAGAGACGTGTGTGCACATGAAAAACAACAGTTACAATTAAATAGGTCAAATGATTTATTTTCTTATTTGACGTTTGTGCAATTGTGCGATTTGCAGTATTTGCAATGACAAAATGTTTGGTATAACTTTTATATATTTAGGTGTACTGGAACTAAAAATCAGTTGAATGTGTTTTTATCTTAAAATATACTGGGCACGATATAATTTGATATGGAAATCTAAATCCAGCTTTCACAAAAAACTTCGTCTATATTTATTAGGATATTTCAGGAAAGTGAAACCTGATAGACACATTCAATATATTATTATTGGACATAATTAACAAAGAAATGATATATCATTAAAAAATTTATTAAAAAAGAAAAGGTGAAAAAAAACAAAGAAATATGTAATCAAAATCAGATTGAATCAAAATCCATATATTTGTTATAGTTACTATAAAATCTGAAGAAGTCCCGAGGAATTCTCCGTAAAATCATATTTTAGGTAACGTAATATTACCATGTAATGTGCTACTACAATTAAAAGCTCTCTAGTGTGCTAGGCCACTGAGGCTGGGAGCCCGGGGGAATGGGAATGAAAATAGATAAGCAGTTACGTACTTTGTTTGTGTTGGTAAATGTGATTGTGCATGTGTCAAGCGTTACATGTCTCTCCTTAGCCAAAAGTTATGTGTCTGCAGTAGGAGACCCAGGAATGCAGAGAAATGGACTGAGGGTGGCCTTTGAAGCATGGAACTTTTGTAATGAGGTTGGCCAAGAAGCTCCTTATATGGGTAGCCCAAGAGCTGCTGATTGTTTTGATCTTTAAAGTAAGACAAATCACATAGCACTAACAGACATTAACTATTATAACATTCTAGTTCTTTAACACAATTCTTTCAGTTTTGTTCGTTTGTGTGTGATCATGATGCACAGGTTCGGTTCACTAACACACAAGGTTAAGAAAGCTGATAACAAACTTGGGGTGGGGAAACCATTTCCTGGTTTGGGACCAGGAGATATAAACAACACAAACCTTTATGCAATTCACAAGGAACTGTAACTGGGTTCTATATGTCAAGTTGAAGACACCCCCAAAGCGTTGGCAATTTTGGATGGTAATGCTGAAAATGGTAACTGTGACACAATGTCTGGTTTAAGCCCCCCAGGACGGGAAAAGGTACCCCCATTTAGTCCGGGGAGGTTTCCATGCTTTGGACACGGGTGCATGAACAAACCCAATTTGTGTCATCAACAGACACAGCTCAATGATTCCACAATGCAAGGAGGATTCTATGGTACTTATGATTTGGATTAAGATTTTGAGGGTGGTGGCAATGGTAATCACTCTTACTACGAGGTAGTTTGGGAGAAGAAAGTTAATGTGGGAAGTTGGATGTTCAAACATAAGCTCAAGACTTCAAAGAAATACCCATGGTTGATGCTGTACCTGAGAGCTGATGCAACCAGAGGATTTTCTGGAGGTTACCATAATGACAAAAGGAGAATGCTTAAAACCGTAAGTAGAGGCTTCGTTTGTCCACAATTTCCTTTATAATGAATGTTTCAAACTCTGAATTCTGTTTAAGTCATAATATTAGTAAGCTAAACAATATCCTTCAATGTATCTGGTTTGATTGTCCACATTTAACCATTTGGTTTCACGATTCAGCTTCCAGAGTCATCAAATGTTACACATAGGTAGCTGCTGGAAGAACAATGATGCTCCTTGTGATGGAGATGTGCTAACTGATGTCACTAGATATAGTGAGAATATCATTAATCCTGAAACACCAGCTTGGTGCAGCCCCACAGGTTTGGGGAACTGTCCACCATTTCATATCACTCCAGATAACAGGAAAATTTATAGAAATGACACTGCTAATTCCCCCTACTCGGCTTATCACTATTACTGTGCTCTTTGGAGCAACCTGGAAGCACTTGTGATCCTTACAGCAATCCTCAGGCACAAGAGATTGTTCAGTTATTGCCTCACCCAACATGGAGTGCTTATGGCTATCCCACCAAAAAAGGAGATGGTTGGGTTGGGGATCCAAAGACTTGGGAACTTGATGTTGGTGGACTGTCCAGTAGACTCTACTTCTATCAGGTCAGTGATTGAATTTCTATTCTACTGTTAGAAGCTCATGAGTATGATAAATTAATTGAATTTCTTGGTGCAGGACCCTGGCACTCCTCCTGCTTAGAGAATATGGACTTCTATTGATACCAGAACTGAGATATTTGTTAGCGCACAAGATGAAGTAGCAGAGTGGACTCCAAATGACTTTGATGTCTTTCTAACAGACCCAAAGTCTAGAATAAAAACTAGCTTGGACCCCGTATTAGATGTTAAAATAAAATAAAAAATAAAAAAATAAAATACAATTTTAGCAAAAAACAACAGCTGATAGAGTCTTAAGGGCAAGGCTTCTTTGAAATTTCATTTGGTATCGTCCTAGCCATCCACACTAATTTTGCCTTTGGATTTGGATTCAATATTTCCTCGTGGCAGTTGCCTTGTATCACCCTTCATTACTACATCTGAAAGGACTACTGATTGTCGTTAGTCAAGTTCCTTGTAGCATTGCTAGAATAATAGTGAACTTCTTTTTAACCAGTCTCCATTTTCGGTACCTTATAATCCAAAGTTGTTTCTGGATGTTAGTCTCGTTAAAGGATAGATAACCATCATAACTGCGGGGATGCTGGATTTCATTATTTGAATGATAGTATGAAATACATTATAGTGGGAGTGTTTATTGTCACTCCTATTCCTATTATCTATCGATTTCTTTTTAACTAATTTATTGTTACTCCTATTTTTACTACTCAAACACGAAGCCAGTTTCCAATTATCCTGCAGTGGTACCTAAAGTTTGGTTCAAATACATGCATTCCGTTGAAATAGATTAGCAAAGTTGCTTCGTGTAGTTATGTTGAAAACATGTTGATTATCATCATAATGTGGCCGATTCCCTCGTTGCTGCAGTACCTTAGAAAGCCGCTTTTGCAAGAATTCAGTTCCATTATGGAGTTGAACAAAATTGTGAGATTGGAGCCAATGTTTTCATACATAAATTTACAGTAGCATATATATTGTAACAAATTTATATTTATATTATAATTATAATAATGTACTTCACGTTTTATTTTTTATTTCTTTCACATTATGGAAAACAGACGATTAGATTCCAATTGACTATGTATCAAAAAAAGATTCTAATTGACTAGTCTAACAGTATACATATTTGAGCAGGTAAGAACTTTGGAATGAAAATTGACAAATTACCGTATGCATGCTAAATTACAATAAAAGTACGACTCATTGGCACTCCTCTATATAAATTTCGGTAATTTCTATAATAAAACAAGCTGAAAGTTATCATTCACAATTTGCAACGTAACAGCTAGTGAAAATTATTATAAGCTATTGATTCCACTTTTTCATTCTTCTCCAAATTACATCTTTATGTTTTCCGACATACGCAAATAAACAATAACTGATGTTCATGACCCATAAAGTATAAGAAATTAACAAAACTAAGTATCGACATACAATGTCTACATCATATTTGGGATCCACTGGTGTTTGTGTTTTTTTCCTCGTATAGCTCTAAGGATTTTCAATATTTTTTAGTAACCATGACTAACCACAAAGCATTGCCAATGCTTTTATTGTCCTCAATTGTAATTTTGTATTTGAAAATTCTAGAGTTGGAAAAGTTCACGCGGACATTAACTCCACTGGTTTTAACAACAGTTCTTACTTCAGAAATCCACAATAAAATGGGTATTTGTTCATCAGAAGGCAAGAAGGGAAATAAGTGATTGACAGTTTATCTGGCATGGTCCCTCGCCACAAGCTCGAGAATGTTAGACTCTCACACCACTTGGGCTCTAATGTACCACAGGAATTCATTGGAGTAGAAAGAGCCACAAAAGAATGCGGATTGAGGATTTTTCTTTTTTTGGCAACATATTTTCTCATAAATTGCACAATGCACATAACCTTCATTCGGCTGGGTTTACAGAAAGAGCTTACTCAACCCAGCTAATTGCCTTCTGCTTTTTTATTTGCCTCTCCTTCATCATGTCCCTCAATTCATTTACACTGCTCCATATTCCTTTCTCACCTTGGATCTTTGAAATTATTGAGTAAGAAACAGGATGATATGTCTCCAGTTTGCGGATCCTCTCTGCAGCATACTCTCCAAGTTCTAAATTTGAATGCAGGCCACAAGCAGCAAGCAACGCACCCCACAACACCACGTCAGGCTCAAACGGCATATTCTTAATCAACCTTACTGCTTCATCAAATTTCCCTGCTCTTCCATAGAGGTCCACCATGCAAGTATAGTGCTCCATCTCTGCTTGGATTCCATATTCGGTCAGCATAGAAGCAAAGTGCTTTTCACCTTCTTCAACAAGACCTGCATGCACACATGCTGACAACACATTTATAAAAGTAACTTCATCTGGTGTAACACCAGCTTTTTTCGTCCTATCAAACTCCTCCAGTGCTCGGGTAGCTAGCCCATGCCTTGCATAGCCGCCAATTATTGAATTCCATGACACCAAATTCTTATTCGGAATGGACTCAAAAACAAGAAATGCTGCATCTGTATCCCCGCACTTTGCATACATATCCACAAGCGAGGTCAATGAGATGACATCTTCTGGTATGCCAGACTTTATAACACACAGGTGCACCTGTTTTCCCGTCAAAAGAGAGGAACAACCAGCACATGCATCCAGAACACTTGAAAAAGTGAAATGATTGGGACGAGTTCCTGACTTAAACATCAGAAGAAAAAGCTTCAACGCATCCATAAATCTTTTATTTTGCACATACCCACTAATCATTACCGTCCAAGACACCACATTCCTCTCATTCATTTTGTTAAAAACAGACCTTGCTTTGTTTATCCCCTTGTTCCTGATATAACCACACACCAAAGTAGTCCAGGAAATTATGTTTCTATGGGGCATCATATCAAAGGTTGTTTGAGCATCATCCATGCTTCCCACTTCCATATAGCCAGAAACCAAAGCATTCCAAGACGTGACATCTTTCGCCAATATATCATCAAACACTCGCTTAAAAGCCGCCTCCTCTCTTAAACTTGCATAAGCTCTGATCAATGAAGACCCAACAAACACACTCAAGTTAAGTGCCAAATGCAGCGCTCGAGCGTGAATCTGGGGGACCAAGACATCCAACTCAGTGCTTATAACTGCTCTGAGCACTGTGGAGATGGTATAGTCATCGGGGGCCACACCATATCTTCCCATTCGCAAGAAACAGTGGTACAACCCATCAGAGCTAGTGATTCTGTGAAAACCAGAGAGCATGATATTCCAGGAAACGGTGTCTTTGAAGGGCATTTGATCGAACAGGTCGTGGGCAAATTCAATTTGATGGTGTTTGACATAACCAGTCATCATCATGTTCCAGGATACGAGGTTACGAGATGAGGGGTATTCGTCAAACAGTTTGCGAGCATTGTTTATGTTGTTGTCTTTTATGTAAGCGTCGATCATGTAGTTAAGCTTTGCCGATGTAACCGTACACAAATTGCGGGGGCGGGAACATGGCGTCCGCAACAACAATCTATTCAGGCGACGCATATCTTTGTTTTATTGACAATGAAATGGCGTTGCTTTATTGTTCCAAGAAAATGCAGTTGACAATTCTGCACCTAACACACGATACATAAGTGGGATATTGGGAACGCCAACAACTGCTATTATTATCCATTCAACCTTCCGCTCAATGAGGACTTGCAATATATACCCAGCAAAAACATATTTCTAACACAAGGAAAATTTTACTTTTAACATTCAAGGTGTCGTTATACACTTAGTGAAAAAAAATAATTATAGATGATATGACATGAAAGAAATATAATTTTTTTTAATATTATTAATTTTTAAAATAATTGATGATGTAAGTTCACATAAAGGAGAAAAATATGAGATGTCAATAATATAGTGCTTGTATTATTTGAGTTTTTAATCATTGTTGTACAAGTAATAAAATAATAAAATAAGAGTATGGTATTATATATTTGACTTGAGAAGAAAGAGTTATGAATTTTTTTTGTTTTTTATTTATAATTCAAAGAACGAAGTATATAAGTAAATAATTTTAAAAAATTAATTAACTAAGACAGTTACGTATCAAATTCTCTTGGTTATTTTTCTCTAAACTAATTTTTTTCTTCTTTAAAATCTCATCTTGATAACCAACATAATCAATTTTTCTAGTTTAGTTATGCAAGTAAACAATTTTAAAAAATTAATTAAGACAGTTAGGTATCAATTTTTTTTTCTATAAGCTAATTTCTTTTCCTTGTAAAATCCTTCTTGTTATGAAATTTACAATTAATTTTTTTAATTTATTTTAATTTTAACTATATTATATACTTGTATGATTTACGAGTAAATGAGATATGCGGGTAAATTGTAAAAAAAAAAAATCCGTATGTCTATATATATATATATATATATTTATATCTTTTATGATTAATAAATAATATAAAATTATTTAACACTTATCTTCGTAGTAAAATAAATATTTAATTTTAATATTTTTATAAAATTGATTTAAAATAATTTAAAAAAGATCATAAAATAAAGCTATATATATTTTTATAAATATTTTTTTATGAATAATATATAACTAAATAATACTAAATTAGTTTTTCAATAAATTATTTAAGTTGTTGTCATAAATTTTATGAATTTTATAAAATCTACAATTAAAGAATATCAACAAAACTTAAATATAATAGAAAATATATATCCCAACAAAGTTTCAATTTACATAATTAAGATAATATAAAAACAAAAATTCAAAATCATCAAATATAGTTTTTTTTCTTATTTTTTATCTATTTAATTACAAAATACTTATATTATTTTTTATATATTTATTAAAAAAACTTATTTAAATTAATTCAATTAATTTTTATTTAAATTTAACATATTTTCAATTAAAATAACACTAATTAATTTATTAAATATTAATGCAATCAATTTTATTAAGATTATGCACAATACATATATTGTAATGGAATACCAATAATATCTTGATTTTAGACAAAAAAAATTAATTATTTCATATACATTTTATTTATATATATAAATATAAATATAATGTAAAGTTTCCAAAAATATTATTTTATTATTT
>JAMLFT010006877.1:0-15494 GCA_026544285.1 Pachyrhizus erosus
TAATTAATGTTTCATAAATTTTTCTTATATATATATAATTATATGAAGATAACAATATATATTTATCTTTATAATAATTATTATATTATATGTAATAAATCCATTGTTATAAAATATCAAAAGTAACCTTATTTTGAGTAAAAAAAATTAATGCTTCATAAAATTTCATATGTATATATATATAAAGATAAAATATATATTTATCTTATAATAATAATAATAAATATTATAAATGTATTATTATAAAATACCAAAACTAATCTTATTTTGGATGAAAAATTAATGCTTTAAAAACCTTTCTTTATATATATATACAGAGAGAGAGGTTATTAACTTTTATAGATAATATATTTATTGGCTTCAAGTAAAAATTTACCTAAAATATTAATACTAAATAGTGTAATTAATTATTTCTTGAAATAATATTAATTTTTACTGCCGAATAATATTATGTAATTCGTCTAAAAAAGCATTTTGTCAAATCAAACAATCTAATTTTTTTTTTATAATGTTATACACGTAAAGTATCTACTATTTTTATTATTAACTAATTTCTATTAAAAAAATTTAATTGATATTTCTAATAAAAAATTTCGTTTACAAAACTCAAGTTAAAAATCTTACTTAAAAAATCTTATCCTAGTTCTATTGAGAACAACGTAACCTTTTCAACAACAACAACCTAGTATACTTGACACTTGACATGTAATTAATTTTGGCCAAAATATGTTATATTATTCGATCCAATAATAATAATAATAACATATTTAATTGGTTAAAGAAAAATTTATTTATATTAGTATTTAATACTAATTAATAGTGTAGCTAATTTTTCTCCTAAGCCTTATTGTACATTATATTAATATTAATATTTATCATTTGCTTGCCACGTTATACCTTGTAACTGACTATAGACACTGCACACAACTCTATTAAAGGTTGAAAGAATAAGAAGTTCCATACAACAAAAGTGCACTTGATTTCAATTTCAATTCTCCAACTTCTTCAATTTTCAAGGCTTCTATCATCCATCTTAGTCTAAAAAAGATGTTGAACATGAAACATCTATCTTTAATCTGCAACATTTTTGTTGTGGCTATAATTTCAATGTCAGCATATCACTGCAGAGTGTTACAACCAGACAATTTGAAACTCATAGAAAATATTTGCAGGAGAACTCCAAATCCTAATCTTTGTCTTCAACTCCTTAAAGCTGACCCTCGTAGCCCTAGTGCTGATGTCAGAGGCCTTGCACTGATCATGGTCGATGTGCTAAAAGCCACAGCAATTAGCTGCAATCAAAATCAACAAACTTCTTAAAGGGGGTGGGGATAAGAAAGCCTTAACTGAATACTGAAGATTACAAAACGATTTTGACTGTTAATGTACCAGTAGCCATACAAGCTTTGCAACTTGGAGATTATTAGAAATTTGCTCTGGGCACTCAAAATAGATAATGATGACATGCATTTTATGATGTTTATCCCAAAAAAAATGTCATTAGTAAATCATCCTAATATAAAAAGATAAGTAGTGACATTATTGTATGACAATGAAGTCTGTGCATGAATTTTATTGGAAACTGTTGGTTTGTGTGTTGTTCAAGTATTTTCTTTTATGTTAGTGTGAAAAGGTTGGACGAATCAAAACAATTTCTAGATATAGGTTTTTCTATTTTTTATGTTCAACAACGGCTTAATTAGGATGGAAAAGAACTGACTTTGTTTAAAGGTTTTTGTTATTTTTTTTCTTATAAACACCTAAATAGGTTTCTAAAATATTTAACGGTGAATAAATCAGTAATTAATAATATGACATATTCTTGTTCCAATCTTTAAAAATACCAATGTCAATCATATTATTTAAAGATTACTAAATATGACCGACATTTTTAGTTTTAAAAAATTAACATGAAATTTTTATATAACGAAAGACTAACATTTTAATGTTTGGATTAAAATTTATAAACTTTAAAATCGCAAAAGTATGTTAAAACTTGCTTTCTGGTACTGTGTACTACTTGAAACGTTTTGAATTCAACTTCAAAGTCAAAACATATGGGGGAACATGGATGGCAGTTACCTTACCAACCAGTTCAGGTAGTTGCAAATTTTGATTCTTTTTCTGAACAAGTTTGTATGGGCCAAAGATAGAGATAGATAGGGTGTTTTACTGTTTATATGTATAGATAACATCATTGATATACATATATAACAATGGTAATAGAAAAAATGCTAGCTAGTGAGAACAGCTACACTTCAATATATATGTGACCAATGATAGTGTACATACGTGTATTAAGTTGTGTCTCAGTGGTCCTGCATCAATTTATTCGATTTATGATCTTGTACAGGATAAAAGCCTACAGCTCTTGGTGCTGTTGTTTGTTCTGAACCATCAAGTATTTTCGCACCAGCATGTATTACTAATTAAGAGCTCTAAAATATATATGTAACATTTAGCTTCAAGTACAAATGGGACGTTGGTTTTAATAGAAAAATATAAATTTGGAGGGTGGACTAGGAATAACACAAGCCAGAGAGATTTTCACTTTAAAGAATGTTATAATGGGTCGAAGGTTGGAAGTATATTATCACATAAGACAAAAGAAAGAAATTTTAATTGAAATGAAGGAAATGAAAGAGGGGTGTCATAAGATAGGAGAGAGAATAGGCAGTTTTAATGAGTTGAAAATAATTTATGAAGGGCTGTTAATATTCTTGTGAGTTGAAGATATATAAATTGATTCAAATTAATTAATAACACTAATATATATTTTGTTTTAAATTTATAATAAATTTAAATTAAGAAATTTAATCAGATTTATTTTAAGTAAATATATATCAGGCATTTTTTTTGTCAGGAAATACAAATAATACATAATTATAATAATTAAGGTTATTATTTATTAAGGCGATTAAAAAAATTTTAATTCCATTAATTTATCACAATTTAGTTATTCTAAATGATAATACAATAATATATTTGGTTTCAAATTAATTAATAACACTAATATATTTTGATTCAAATTTATACCAAAATTAAATTTTAATTAAAAAATTTCAAGACATTTATTTTATGCAAATGCATTTCTAATATTATTTCTCATAAAAGTATACATATTTTTTCAATTATATTTTATGAAAATACTTAAATATTTTTTTAATATTTATAAAATAAGAATCTTTTAATTTTGATCTCTAACTTAATTTTATTTTTATTTTGACACTTGATAAATTTTTATTTTTGAAAAAGTTGTTGTCCTTATAAAATTTTTGTTAATTAATGACGTGATACGTTTTCAAATTCAGGTATTAAAAATTATTAAATTGGTAGTCATGGGTGTAACTTAGTTAATAAATATGATTAAGTATTTAATTCTGATTTATGTAAATGAAAAATATATTTTGAGAGAAGTCAAACTTTAAATATAATTGAGGTGATCTCTCATGCTTTCAAATTGGTAATGACTTTATCTAAAACAAAAAAAGAAAAATAATAGAAACATAATTTGGCATGAAAAGAATCTAATTTGGGCGAAGTTGCCAGCTAACCAAATCAGAGTTACTGGTTCTCACTAAACGCATGTTCAACTCTGACTTAATGTCTGCAAATATATCAACATTAATGTTCTCACTGAACTTTGGTATGAAATGAGTCATCAATAATTTGAATATTATATGGAAGTTGTGTAACAGGTAGCAAATTACTAACTAGATTTCAGAGAATCACGAGGTTTGTGGAGAATGGTAGGTGGAGGCAAAGTAGTTTCTAAAAAGATTTGATTGTTAGTTGAACTGATACTGTGTAGGGACTGATTTAGGCCATAGTAGTATTTAATACATTATGCCTTGTAAATGATTTAGGCCTTAAGAATGGAAGAATAAGAATTTTCACGCACTTGATTTCAGACTTACAGTTTCAGTTCCCCCAACTTCAATTATCCAAGCTTCTATCATCCATCTTATTCTAACAAAGATGCTGAACTTGAAACATCTCTAATATGGCTATAATGTCAATGTCAGCATGTCATTGCAGAGTGTTGCAGCCAAATGATATGAAACTCAGAGGAAACTTGCAAGAAAACTCCAAATCTAGTCTTTGTCTTCAACTCCTTAAAGCTGACCCTCTTGGCCCTGATGCTGACGTCACAGGCCTTCACTTATCATGGTTGATGTGATCAAAGCCATAGCAAATGAAGCTGTAAACAAAATAAACCAACTTCTTAAAGGGGGTGCGGAGAATTCATCTGCTGAAGATTACCAAACAATTTTGGTAGCTAATGTACCAGTAACAACAAGTGATGCTGCTCTTGAGGCCAATTCTTGTGAAGATAGTTTCAATGCAAAATCACCACTCACCAACTAGAACAATGGTATGCGTGATGTGGCAAATGTGACAAAGGCTATTGTAAGGAATTTGCTCTATGTACTCAAAGTAGATTATGGCCATGCATCTTATGTTGCTTGTTTGAAAAAAAAAATTGTCTAAATATAAAAGGATAAGGAGATTGTGAAAATATGTTATAGTAGCTATTTGATTCAGTAACGACAATAATATCTTTGAGTTATTAAAGAAAATAACCTTTATAGTAGCATCTAATACTTAATAATTTAGGCTTTGGTTGGGTTAATTTTCTTGTAATTTTTAAAATTAAAATTAATTCTTGCTTTGAATTTTTTTTATTTTTATTTTTTAAAAAGTATTACAATTAAAGATGAATAAAATAAGTCAATCATTCTATCTTATTCTATTTTATTATAAAATAATCAAATATAAAAAGATAGATTTAAATATGAATTTGATTCTTGAAAAATAGTTTTATTTTAATTTGGTTCTTTATTTTTTTTATTTTTGTTCCTATTATCAAGTTTTATTGTTTTAGTCTATATGTTGTCCTTTAAATAATAGTGTAATAGTATTGTTGGTAGGTTAGTAACTCGTCACATTATTAAGGAATCTAACGTGATAATTACGTATAATTTTTTTTTGTCAAAATGTGTTTTTAAATCTCTTATTAACTAGTTTAATATTATTAATTTTTTAAAACAAATAGAAATTTAAAAACAAAATTTACTGAAGAAAAAATTACATATAATTATTTTGCCAGACTCCTTGATTGATGTCAACTAAAAATAACTCTAACCGAGGTCAACTGAAAACAATCCTATTCAATGCCAGCTAAAAACAACTCTAATAAAAAAGATTGGCTAAAAACAATCATGCCTGAAGTCGACCAAATAATGTTCCGTCCAAGATTGGCTAAAAGTAGTGACCAAGGTTTGCAAAATATTGTCTCAACCGAAGTTGGACGATAACATCCCTAGTTGATGTTGGCTAAAAATAACCCTAACTTAGGTTAGCCAAAAGTAGCTCTTGTAGAGGTTGGCCAAAATTTGTCTCAGTTGAGATTGGACAAAATCATTCCTAGTCAATGTTAGCTAAAAATAGCCCTAGCCCTGATCTCTAAAAAATAGTCCTAGTTAAGGTAGTCAAATAATGGCCTAGTTGAGCCCTAACTGATGTCAGCTAAAAATACCTATACTTAAGGTTGACTAAAAGCAATCTTAGCCGAAGTTGACCGAAACCAATCCTGGCTAAGGTTAGTCAAAAACTACCTCGATTGAGTTTGGTAAAAAAAATCCTCTTTTGAAAGTTGACCAAAATTACCCCAATTAAGGTCAACCGATAAAAGTCCCAACCTTGATAATTTTTATTTTATAAATTTTAACAGTTAAATTTTAAATAATTTAAATTTCGATTTTGTATTGAATTTGGATTATTAAAAAGTACTTTATATAAGAATTTTTAAAATTATATTGTTTGAACAATTTTCAAAAATAAATTTAAGAAATATTAAAATATGTATAAAATATGTTGGATTAAATTTGATCCATTAAGCTTTGATTAGAGAATCTGTTGGATTTTGAAAAAATAATAGATAAATCATTAATCATCCCTAAAATTAAATGGATGCACTAAATCCAATTCATTTTATTTCTATTTTTGTAATGAATGAATTGAATGAATTTACACCTGGATGGTGAATAAATGGATTGTTTTGTCACTCCTATCTAAAATCATTTACTAAATTCCCCAAATAACAAATTAGTAGGTTTAATTTTTTATGTGGTGATATTTTTTGGCTTAAATATCAATTTGGTTTAAAAAAATAGGATCTTTTTTTATTTTAGTCATTTAGGATTCTTTTTATTTTAGTCCTTTAAAATTTTTCTTTTGTTTTAGTCCCTTATGTCAAAATTAAATGATTTCTTAATAACGTAATTAATAACATTAAACTAGTTAATGAAATATTTAAAAATATATTTTGATAAAAAAAATTACATAAATATTCTATTAGATTTCTTTATTCCTTGATAATATAATGAATAATTATATTATCAATGTTATCGTTACATCATCATTTAAAGAACAACAAGATTGAAACAAAAGAATCATCTAATAATATAAACTAAAAAAAAAAAACCAAAAGAACCAAAATAAGATAAAATGATCAACTTATTTTATACATCTTTAGTTTACAACTTTTTAAAAACTAAATAAAAAAAAAACTAAAAACTAAAACTAATTTTAATTTTTTAAAATTTTAAAAAACTATACTACCCCAATCTAAACTATTAAGTTTTAGATGTTACTATAGGTGATTTTCTTTAATCAGTCAAAGATATTATTGTTCAGAATCAAATAACTCTTATAACATTTTCATAACAAACTAATTACACTATCAGAAACTTATTTACCATTAAATATTTTAGAATCTTACTTAGCTGTTTACAACAAGAAGAAAAAAATAAACAAAGTGAGCTCTTTTCCTTCCTAACTAAACCTCCGTTGAGCATAAAAAATAGATAAACCTGTTTCTATAAATTTTGATTCGCCCAACTTTATCACACTAACGTATAAGAAAATACCTAAACAACACACAAACCAACATTTTCCAATAATAGTCATCCATATAGATTTCATTTTCATAAAATAATGTTTCTCCTTATCCTTTTATATTTGGAAGACTTATTAATGACATTTTTTTTTAACAAACAACATAAAAAGCATGGCATCATAATCTATTTTGTGTACCTAGAGAAAATTCCTAATAATGGCCCTTGCCACATTTGCCAAATCATTCATACCATTGTTGTCCTTGGTGAGTGGTAATTTCCCATTGAAGCCAGCCTCACAAGAACTGGCCTCAGCATCAGAATCACTTGCCCAATCTTCAGCAAACTTGGGTCTCCAAATTGCAAAGCAAGAGCGGCACTTGGTACATCAGCTACCAAAATCGTTTTGTAATTGCTAACAAGGTTTCTTATCCTCACCACCCTTGAGAAGTTGGTTGATTTTGTTCAAAGCTTTGTTTGCTCTTGCTTTGATCACATCAATCATGATCAGTGCCAGGCCTGTGATATCAGATTTAGGGCCATGAGGGTCAGCTTTAAGGATTTGAACACAAAGATTAGGATTTGGAGCTCTTGCAAGTATCCTCTATGAATTTCACATCATCCGAGTACAACACTCTACAATGACATGCTGGCACTGAAATTATAGCCACAACTAGAATGCCACAAATTAGAGAGAGGTGCTTCAAGTTCAGCATTTTTGTTAGAATGAGATGAATGATAGAAGCCTTGAAAGTTGAAGAAGTTGGGACTGAAACTGAATTCAACTGCACTTTTGTTGTGTGGAACTTCTTATTCTTTCAGTCTTAAATAGAGAATTGCTTGCTGAGACTGTAATCAATTACAAGACAAATGTGACCAATAACTGATGTTATTAATATAATACAATAACGCTTGGGAAAATAACTAACTGCATGTTTAAGTGTTAAATACTACTATTAAGGAGTTCTTTTAATCAATTAGTCAAAGATATTATTCAAGAATCAAATAGTATAACACGAGTTGACTAGAAATTATTTAAATTGTCAAGTGTCATGTAGGTTGTTGATCAAATAAGTTGGTCTCAATGAAACTGTTTTTATTCTTTAAATAAAGTCTTGAATTTAAATCTTGTAAATAAATAAATCAAATTATTAAAAAAGAAGATTTATTAAACATGATCAATCATATTTTTTAATAGAGGTTAATCATAAATAAAATTAATAGATACTTGATACTTATAATATGATAAAAAAAAAAGATTATTTTGTTAGTCTAAATATATATATTTTTTAGACAAACTATGATAATATAACTAATAATATTATTTCATGGTGAAAATTAATATTATTTTAAGAAATAATTAATTACACTATTCAATATTATTTTTTAAATAAACTTACTTGAAGGTAGTAAACATATTACTAATTTATCAATTTTTATAATATTTTTAAAAAAGATTTTTTTTTTGTTTTGATTTATTTCATAGTTTAAGAAGCTAATCAATTGTTGACAAAGATATCATAATTTAAATATTTAACGTGAAAATAATAAATTATTATGTTAAACATATTATTCCTTGAATTTTAAACATAAATATTTTAAAACAAATAAAGTATTTGGAATAAACCTTTAATTTCATTAAATTAATATTTTACTCATGCTAAACATGAATTGATATATTATTTGCAATTTTTATTTTCTATAAACTTGATTAGAAAGTAAAATCTAACTAAAAATAATTAATTAACTTTTTTCTAAGAATTAGCCATAAAAAGATTAATAAATATTCAACACTAATATAGCCCGCTACAACATTTTTGGCCTAGAGCAACCCCTAACTTTGCAAGCCTAAAACACTGTTCTCTTATATTATAATGGGCTATTGCTTTTTATTTTGTTGGTGTATTAAATAATCTTTTATAACTTTTATATACAACTATTAAAAACCGTTCTCCAAACTTAATAAACAACGATGTTTTATTTTTATTCTTTATTTTTTTTTACCAGTAGTTACATAATGTTGTCTATTTATTTACTAGTTGAAATAAAGATGCTGTCACACTTGTGTGTCCAGATTTCTTGTGTTAAAGTTGATATATTGTAACAATTTTTCTTTTTATGTAATGACGTATATATTAATTATAGTTTAATATATTTTCTTAATACATATTTATGTATACTAATATTTTTACTTTTTATGTTTCTTTATTTATTATGGTAATATGTTAATTCAATATATATATTTTTGTGCATTGCATGAAGTTATAATCTAATAGTATAAAAAACATTGATTATTATACACATACATAAAAAAAATATATTAAAAATGTTACATTATACACAAGTGTAAATATACACAAAAGTGAAAGAAAAGATATTATTTATCAACAATTATCATTGCTTTATAATCATAAATTACGCTAACACATTTTTATAGTGCTAAATTTGATATATTATAACAACTATCTTAGTATGCATTCATGTGCATTTTAATTTTATTTTAATATTTTTTTATTACATGTATATACACACATTTTTTTACTTCTTATTCCTAGATTATTTATGGTAATCTGGTAATTATAAATTTAATATATTTTTGGGGAAATAAGATTGTTAATATATGAAAAGTAATTGGTAATTTTTTATAGAATAAAATTGTTTTATTGACAATAATATTTTTTGCAATCCTAAAAATCGTAGAAAATGTCTTTCCAAGTTGTTTGTCCATATTTTTTATTTTTTAATAAGATGTAAAATTTAATATTTTGTAATAGTTTCTCTTAGGGAAAATTGTCCTCACCTTTCCTGATGTGTTTTTAAATAACACACACCCTCCTTAATTTTTAAGTGAACATTAACCTCCCTTATTTGTTTCTTTAAATGAAACACAACCCCTTGTAAGATAATACCGTTTATGCACCGTTAAAAGAAGACAAAACACTAATACCGGCCACAACAATTGAATGGCACAATGCTCTTATACAGATCTCAAAACTTTATAGCAATAATATAAGTACTATTTTTATACAATGGTGTTTGAATCATAATATGCAGCATTGGGATTGGCCACGACCTCTAGTGGAGTTCTTTGCATGTGCATCTGCCACAAAATTGACTTCTCTAAAAATGTGATTCCACATAATGTTTAATGCAAACTGTAAGTGACAAAAGGTAGTTGAAACTTGAAACTAGGATGACATATATCTCACCTTTGGTTTTTCTATAACACCTTGAAACTTGTAAATGACATAATCAGGTTACACGGGTTTCTGATTGATGATCCAAACAACATCAGAACCCCCAGCTCCATCAGCAACAAAGGCCCTCCTGTAAGGGGAATCCAATCCATATTTGCTTTTTCTCATCAAACTGGAAAAAAAGGATAGCTGAAGAAGTTATGATATGTGAAGTTATTTACCCTGAATCAAGAACTCTAAAAGAAAATAAAGAAATAAAATTGCCAAGAAATATTCAGCTAATTTTTCTTTAATATAAGCTGCAAACAAAAGATAGATGAAGAAGAAAGAAAGAAAAAAACACCAGATAATCTCTATATACATGTTTTTAGGTAGCATTAGAAGGTCACTCAAGTCATTTAGGAGAACAAAAGATTTACGTTCACCATCTTCACCCTGCCTTTTGTCATTATCACCGTTTTAATCATCTTGCAGACAATCTTCAGCATCCATGCCAAACATGTCAGTAAGCCATCTAGACCAATTGCCAGTTTGTAATTCAAGTAGCTCTTCCATAAGCACAAACACTTTGTATAGTTGTAGCAATCAGTGCAAGAGGAAACAAACAATGATATGTATGTGCGTGCATATATACACAGATGGAAGTACATCAAAAAGCTTTGATACACTCATGAATCATGACAATGTTACTCAATTACCATTGAGGGGTTATGTCAAATGAATGGTTACTTTCTTTAGTTTTCAGGGTGGAGGTGGAAAAGGGTTGCTTTCTTTGTCAGTACAGCAATTCTAGTAGCAATGATGAATAAAAATTTTTGGTGCTTTGAACAATGCACTCTAATTTATTGAAGTAGTGGAAAAAAAATAAAGACACGCCCAAATGACTTGCAGTTCTAACTGGAAATTTACCTGTCCTCCTCAATATTGTAAAGCTACATGCGACGCACGGATATCGTAGGTCAACCAAAGAAAATGTAAGAATCAATGTAATTAAAATGTGTACTGCAGGTTCATCACAGAAAAAGTAAATTTAAGTAACAAATACAAGTGGCCATCACAATCAGTAACTGCAAAAAGTCTTCTTACATGGCTTGTACACTGGCAATAATGTTTATTCCCGATATTGAAACTGAGACTGGGTATTCACCCTTTGCAGCAAAATTTCATTCCCAAAATCAGAATCCACCTTTGTTTACATTCTTCCACAAACCACCATCATTGATCGCTTTGTAGAAGAGGAGTAAAGATATTAGTTGTCAGTAAGTACACACTTTCCAGCAACATTTCCACTGCACCCATCTACTGCAGATCGTCCATCTTATTTAAGCACACCCTTCTTCATTGTCCATATCAACACCAAAAACACAACAAAATAAAACCCTTTCTATAATGGGCTTCTTTAACCAAACAAATGAGCTAGAAATGGGCCCAAAGCATATATTACAAACTGGAGCAATGAGCAGAGGAGAATAAGATTGAATAAGGAAAAAGATTCTTATTAATTGTAACCTCTGCAAAAAGAGGTATTTATACAGAAAACTATCCAACTGTTTACATTGGTAACTACTAACTAACTAACAGGAATTAAAAACTAACTAATGACATGTTTCTAAGTTCCACCCTAGCATAACTACCATAACCACCCAACTAACTTGGACTTCCATTGCTCCTGGCGTTCATTCTAGCTGATTTCATGCTCCACGCTTTAAGGTTTTCCACTGTGATTGGCTCAGTTCCGTTGTTGAATACAAATAGATGTGCTTGATTCATCACTGCTAGCAGGGGATACACCCGAGACAAGATGTTTGTCTTCCCTCCTTCTCCAAAACTCTCCACTACTGAGTGATCAATCTGCCATTCAGTTGAAAAAACAAAGAACATTAAACAATTAAATACTAGTGTCTTGGAACTCATAAATGTTATATATATAAGTGTCAAACAGTGGAATGGTTGCATTTGCACTTACCAAACTCCTAAGAGAAAGTTTCTTATCAGTAGCTAAATCCACATCTACAAAGCCAGCAAATGATGGCTTGTACAGTTTATTCTTCAAAGATGAACTGCTCAGAGATACCAAAAATAAAAAATTAAGTTTAGATAAAATACGTGAAGATAGAAAGAAAATTAGAAGTACTCATCCAAATTTGAATTAGACTAACCTTCTTGCATCAGAGCATAAGAGAACCACATGCTTATCTGCAGCTTGGAAAATTCTGAAAAACACAGGAGTGAACTCCTCCAGATTTCCAGAAGCCAAAGTCAGAAGTCCAAATGGTCCAACCCCACCTTGTAGTTTTGAACCCTTTTGGGCACATAGATCCTGCGCATTTACCCACTTAGGATCATATGCCTCTGCCTTGTCCAAGCTTGAAAATGAGAAGGTAACTTCCACATCCGCCTGCCATTATATAATATCATTATCAGCACATGTATATATGTATGAACACACATATTAATGCTTAATTAAGATTCTGACCTGAGCAGCAGTGACTCCTTTTACTTCAACGTAGTCTCCCTTCTCAAGCTTTTGCATGTTCATGTTAAGTTCTTCTCCTCGGAGACTATTTAATTCTTGAACAGGCCATTGTACCAATTGTCTCCGAGTAGAATCAAGCCACACGGTCCGCGGAATCGCCTGATTAATTTAACACACAAGTACATGCATATTCAAATTCCTTTGATTTGTATAAATACACAAAAACAAAAGACTTATGTATCTGCATCATCAATTTATTTCTTTCAAACAAAAATATCTGCATATTAATGCAAAAAACTGATAAAATGTCCAACTTGATCTAACAAAAACACTTGCATAAAAGTTAAACTTTTTAAACTTTAGAGGCTAAACTAAAATAAAATAAGAGAACAAAAGTCTATTTTATAAATTAAGTACCTGAATTCCTGCCCATCCTTTGAGAACATCATCTTCGCTAGCATCCGAGTCGTTTGCCCAACCCCACAAGATTCTTCTGTTGGTGCTGCGGTCAAAAAAGGACTTGGAAGCATAGAAGTTCCCATAGTCATACCTAAGTCCTCTCCAACCATCCACCGAAGTGTTATCCGGGACATATATATCCTTATCCTCAAAATATGTTCCCACAGTATAATAATCGAACCTATTGTTGTCAAGGCTGATTTTCAAAACATATTTCACATGATTCCCCACCTGGGACGTGTCAAACCCCTCAGTTCCTCTAACCGAAACCGGGTAAAAATCAGGGCATTCCCACATACCCGTTTCATCCTTGGAATGGAAGGGGTGTTTGGACTGAACCCATGTCATAAAGTCCTTGCTCTTATATAGGTAAGCAATCCCTCTATCATTCCTTCTACTACCCACTAATATTCTCCAGTGATGATCCTTACCCCACCAAGCTGTGGTCGGGTCACGAAATGCACTACGGTTTACCCCTTTTTCAGCAACCACAATCGGATTGAACTGATCAGGTTTTATCCATTTTCGAAGAAAGGGATCAGTTGGGTCTTCAGGTACAGCATAGCATTGTACCTGGGCCAGAATTTTAATAATAAAATTAAATAAACATTAAATCATAATATTTAAATGCATCATATCATATCAATTTTCTAAGGGTAGGATGTTGTTCTTTTAAATCGTAAAATTCATGAACAATAGCATATGTATCAACCTTTAATCATTCTCTCAATATAAATGATCAAGCAGTCAATTAAAAATCTATAATTCATCTTGTTTTTAAGCTTATTTTTCACCATATCTTTATAGATGAAAATGATCTGTCAATTGTAACAATTGAAATAAATACAGAATGCTAGATCAAACAAATCTTTGTGACATGCATTAATACTTTTATTTTCATATCGCAATATAGTTCTCAAGGAGTCATGTTGTATCCATCACTGTACCTGAGTGAGCTTGCTGTCAATAACTCCAGTGTAGAGGATCACAGGTCCCTTACCGGGGACTATTGTGGCCGATCCGGACCAGCATCCAAACTGGTCAAAAGGTTTGGATGGATAAAGGGCATGCTCAATGGTCTTCCAATTAATAAGATCGTTTGATACTGAGTGGCCCCACACGATGTTATCCCACACTGCGCCTGTGGGGTTGTATTGGTAGAATAAATGGTAGACTCCACTGTAGTACATGGGTCCTGTGTTGTTGGCAATTAGAAGTGTAAAATGGTGTTCAAATATATGGATGGTTGTCATTGAAAAATGAAAATTAATAAAATAGAATAAAGTTTCGGCTTGATTACCATTTGGATCTGCATGTGATTTATGTCTCAGTTACAGCAATTTAGCAACCATGAAAGGATTACAGAGGGAATAAAGTTAGCATGATTGGTAACGAAAACTAAGATTTTAAAACTTTCTGAAAGTAAGTAGCATGAGACTGTCGAAATGTGTACAGTACATTTTAGTGTAATGTGAATGGCTGAAACTTCACATTTCTTATAAAAGGAGAACATTAAATTATGCTGTTAAAGTTGATACACAATATTATCAAAATGCAGTAGTCTACTTGTTTGATGCGAATGAAAGAAAAGTTCCATCTTTAAAGATTAAACCTCCTTTTCTATTTCTTTTGAAAAACAAAACAAAAAAACAAAATCGTGTTTCTATTAAGTTGTTTTTTGCCTTTTCAAAAATAAAATGCATAAGCATGGCTAGGCAAACCATATAAGGAGTGTCGAAGTCTATATACATCAAGTGAGTACATAAAACCAACATAGCATACAAACCCTAAGACAAGATGTCCACAGCCTATTGAAGACCCCTACTACAAGATGTCCATCAAAGAAATAAAACAAGCTTGCAATCTACTCATGATACAAAAACACTTCAAACTGAATATGACAGTCATGCATGAACCAGCCAAAAACGAATCTGCAGACCCAAAAATAAATTGAATTAAAGTCTTCATTAATCACTCAGCAAGGATCCTCTCCTCTCCATCTCCTCCAACCAATATAACTATTGAATTAATCTAAATGATCAGATTTTAAAAGAAAAAATAAAAAGACACAGTTAACAGATTTCTGTAATATTTTCCTGTAACGTTCATGCAACGCTAAGCATTCCTGTAAAATTCATATATTTAAAACAATATTTTTATGTTCAGTAAAAAAAAAAAAACCAATATTTTTATGTGTACAGTTGGCAGTTTATATTAGATAAAAAAGATAAAAACATTTATAAATTGATGTAAATTAAAAAATATATCAAAGAATTGAATAAACTGAGAAAAAAGATTAATTTTAAATATAATTTCAAAAATCAGTTCAAACGAAGTTATTTGTATACATATAATTTTATTTATGAAAGTACCAAAAAAATTATATTTATATAAATATATATTGATATATTTATTATAAAATCTATTTAAATTTTAATATTTAAATTAATTTTTTATATATTT
>JAMLFT010006878.1:0-15492 GCA_026544285.1 Pachyrhizus erosus
GGAATTTCAACCACTTTTCCACCTGACAATCCTGCCTTTGGAGGGGAGATGGACTTATGACCGAGTCCAAGGTGACGACACCTTCATAGGATACGTCCGCTTTGCTTTCAAACCCACAAACATAGTGGTGCCCTGGCAGTTTCATCATGTGGATATACCAATAGTTCTTTCTCATATCCCACCGCCGAGGCTCCTAAACGTACCTGCCGACCGGAGAAGGTCACCGGCTCCTCAACCACCCCCACCCTCAATGGGGTCATTTCAAGCTGGTGGTGAGAGCCATAGGGAGGAGCCAACAGATGAGGAGGATCCATCAGAAGCGTCCGATTAGATTAGAACAAGTTAGAGAGAATACTATGTTACTTATTTGAATTATGTATGACTTTCACTTTATGAGAACTCGTTATGGAAGTGGTGTATGGGAATTATTATCGTATGACTTAAATTGTAACTCCCTGGAGTCGTTACGCTATAAGTAAATATTCGCGCGCTATCTCTGATGTCAATTCATTATAATAATGATAATATTAATGAACAAAAAAAAATGAATAAAAAAGGGACGTTACAGTTTTCATGCAAATAAAGTTTTATAAAATATCTAAAATATAGATAGCTTTTTACTTTTTATTTTTAACCAAAGAAGTACCCATTAATAATATCTAAAAGCGAAGTCCTTGCCTTTAAGAAGCGTTGAATCATGTATTCTGTAGAATATTTAAATTAATTCTATGTTGCTAGTTAGATCATTTGCAAAGTCTGGAGAATTTTTTTAAAAAATAAATTAAAAGAAAAGTAGTAAGATAGAATTATTTAAAATTATAAAATGTATGCATAATTATTTAGATAAACTAGTGTAAGTACAAACTAAAGGTTGTATAAAATTATAAAAAAAACATGCCTAATATAAAGAGAATTTTTTTTATTAATTAATAGTATAAAATAATTTTATAATGTTATTTAATTCTAACTTACTATATATGATAAATTTATTAATTTTATAATAATTATCTTAAAAGTTATATCAATAATGATTTGTAATTAAATAATGATATAAAATTATTTTATATTATCAATTTATGACTATTAAATTTTAATATAAATTTAATAAAATTAAAATTAAAATTAGTAGAAAAGAAGTGAAGAATATATATTCATGAGCAGCGAAGAATAAAAAACGGAGATTATATAACTCTAAAAGTGGAATATATATGTAACATCAATATTAATGAACACAGTTTACCTTGTCCTTAATTTTGAAAATTCATAACACTCAAACATCTTTTCACATTTAGAGAGAGTTTTATCGCTGATATATAATAATGTTATCTGATTCAAACCTTGTGTTGTAAAAGAATATCTGTGATCTTATCCAAAAAATATAGATATAAACGCGTGGATATAAGCCATGCACGTCGTTCTACAAATCTTGAAGAGCTACCTAGAAACTGCTTGAAGATTTCCTATAAAACAACCAAGGCAATGGCCAAAAGGAGAAATGAAATGCATTTAACATTCACAGTAACAATCATGGTTGTATTGTGTACTTGTTCAAACCCATTTGTTGGTGGAGGAGAATGGGAGACCACTTGGAGCAGTAGAGTTGCTGAAGAAGCTGAGGCTGTGACAGCCATACCATGCTCAGGACATGGAAGAGCCTACTTAGATGGTTTAGTTCTCAATGGGGTTGAGTCTATTTGTGAATGCAATCAGTGTTACAGTGGGTCTGACTGTTCAAAGTTCTTATTAGATTGTGGTGTGGATGTTAGAAGGTAGATCCTTCTCTGAAACTTGATCTCACTACTGATTATTTTATGGTGATGTCTGGTATAATTTTTTTCATATCTGAAAATTTTAATTCCTAGGAATCATGAATAAACTCTAATTGATTGGTTATAAATATTTTTAAAAATATTTATATAACTTTTTTATGAATAAAAAATTAACTTTATTTTTATTAATTATTTTAATTATTTATCACGTTAAATAATATAATTATAATCATGTAATAATTTTACTGTAGTAAAAAATTAAACAAAATAAGTTAGGTTCTTACTTTCTCATGATAATAATTTTTTGAAAAATTTAATTAAATTTTTTTTCAAAAAATAAGACCCTGAATTTAAAATTTTCAAAAAAACTAAATAGTTCTTTCTTACCAAATGCCTTTTTTTTTTTAAGAAAAATATGTTTTAAATTTCTATTCTTTCAATTAAACATAGTCAAAGTCTCAATATTTTCGTATCAATGAATTTGATTCTCACATTTTAAAAATATAGGAATTATTCATTTTTTATAAGAATTTATTATTTTAAAAACAAAAAAAATTAAATTAACATATTTTTATAATTTGAGAATGAAATTCATTAATCCAAAAGCATGGATACCTTTATCATATTTACTTAAAAATATAAAGACTAAAATATAGAAAAAAAAAATATCATTATCATAATATATAGTAACAAATTGAAGAAATATAAGATTTTTGTAATTGTTAAATAAGAATTATAAATTAAGTTTAATTACAATTTTAGTTCTTTTAATATTCATTGTGTGCGATTCAATCTCTTAATTTTTTTTTAACTATTAACTATTAGCTATTTTAAAATTAAGTAAATTTGATCATCCCGTTAATGTTTTTCTACCCATCTCTCATCAAAGTATTGCTTTTTATATAAATATTTGGTGGTTGAAATAATTTAAAATTAACTTTAGGGAATATTTAGTTTATATGTATATATTATTTTTTCTTTTAATTACAAAATTATCACTTTAATTTTTTATTTTCTATGTTTTAATACTTTATAGGAAACAGAAAATAACTTTCAATTATTTTCATGATTTCCCATATAGTTATTAAAAAATAAAACGAAAATAATGGTACATTTGGGTAAATAAAGGTAAAAACTAAAAAATATATATGTAATAAGTAAATATTGATTTTTAATTAGATATTCACTACTTATTTAATTCACCTAAAATTTCGTATATATGATAATTAAATATAGCAAATGATTCAACAATTGAATTGAATACATTCACATTCCATGAATCAATAAAATAAAAAATGCAAAAAATAGGAGATAGATGATCGAGAATATATATTGTAAATATGTCATTTGAGATTAAATGGTATAGATCACTATATGGATTTTCGACCAACAAAATTTACTAGATCTTTTCGTTGCAGAGGGGATCTACATTTTCTCGAATCATTTTGGATGCAACATGCAGCAATTAGTGCAATTTTAGTATCTGGGTGGCACAGAATGAGTTATACTTATAATGATGGATCGTATATCTCAAACTTCCTAGTGAAGCACATCCGAAAAATTCATGAAATTGTAAGAAATGCACTCACTGATGGAAGGTACATTGTATTTGGAGCTGGCTGTACCCAACTCTTAAGTGCTTCTGTTTATGCCTTGTCTGCCAACTCTTCATTGTCTCCAGCAAAAGTGGTAGCCACAGCCCCATATTTCCCGGTAAACTCCATATTAATTCTGTTTCCATGTAAGTAAAGGTTTATGTTTAGTTTATAAAATTAGAAAGGATGCAGTAATATATTTTCTAACGCATTTCTTTTAATATATTTTACTAATGATTAGAATTTTTTAAAAATTACAAAGTTAAACAAGAGACTAATAAAATAATAAAAAATTGTGATTTTAAATTTCAATTAATTATAAATAATGTACTAAAACAATAAGAGAGTATTTTATTAATATTTCTCTAAAATTAGAGATTAATAGTTATCTATTGTAGGTGTAAAATTTTTTATATTATTAATCAATCAAAAATTATTTTTGAAATAATTATTATATAAGTTAACAAATTTATTATATATGTTGATTTATAATTAAATAGTAGTATAAGATTATTTTATATTATCAATGTATAATTTTTTTTTTCATAAAATTAATCAATTAAAAAATGAAGTAAAATATGATAAACTTTTTTCTGTCACAGACCTATAGAAGACAAAGTCAGTTGTCAAATTCAAAAGATTATAGATATGAAGGAGACACGTCCTCTTGGAAGAACTTTTCTGATAGCACCACAAGATTCATTGAGTTTGTGGCTTCACCTACTAATCCAGAAGGAAAGTTGACTAAGGGAGTTCTTCATGGCCCTAATGTTAAAACCATTTATGATCATGCCTACTATTGGCCACATTTCACTCCTATGCCTTCTCCAGCCAATGAAGATCTTATGCTATTTACAATTTCTAAGCTCACAGGCCATGCTGGCAGTAGATTTGGGTGAGAGATATGATTATGAATTTTTCATCTAGCCACGTTATATAATTGTGTGATAGTGTGATCATGATAGATAATATATCTTTTATTTGTTCTACCATTCAATATATAACACGCATTTTGACAAACTGACTTGAAATTGCACAATTAACTCACCAAATTTTCGCTGAACGACACAGATGTATAAAAGATATCCCCTTATTCTATTTATTGACAAGTATTTCCTGGGTAAGTAATTAGAAAAACGTAAGACTTTGTGTATAGGATGATCACTAATGTGTATCTTTCAGACCAAGGGAAAATATACTCTTTTTTTTTTAGTTTTGTACACTTTGAGTAATTTAAAGGATTAACATAAGCAATTTATTTAACTAATATCACTTTAGTTATTATTCATGGCTGAACCATAATAACCCTAGCTAAGAATTATCTTTTGCCTAGTAGTCTAAGGTTTTATATTTGCTATGATCTTTCACTATAAAATTAATGTTTACCTTAAACAATGATATGGCATGAGTGATATATACAATCGTAATTTTAAAGAGAACATGAAGGATTTTTTGGGAAACAAGAGAGAACCTGAAAATTTAATAACAATATAAGTCGTTAGAAGTGTACAAATGAGTTTTTTGTTACAAGAGAGAGAAAACAATTCAATAACAGTTCAGGAACATATAAAAAAAGGTTAATGTTAGAGGTGCTCAAACCGTTGGTTTTGTTAGACGTTGATGATTGACATGTATATGATTATGTTCAATGTTTTAATTTCTTGTTTTTATAAATTTATGAAAAGATAAAATCATAAATGGTTCTACATTTGATTTTAGTTTACTGGTAGTGTAAATCTTTTTAAATCAACATTAACTTAAACAATTACATTGACTCTGGATCAATTTCTTTTCTGACAAAAACTTATTTCGTGTCTGTGTAAAACTTTGGCATTATATTTTGTTATGCGTTATACTTTGTGATTTTTTTGGAAGATGGGCAATAATAAAGGATGAGGCAATATATCAAAAGATGTTGACATATTTAGAATTAAACACCATGGGAGTTTCTCGTGATACTCAATTGAGAGCTCTGAAGCTTATAGACGTGGTTCTTGAAGGAGATGGAAGGGAAATGTTCCAAATTGCATACACAATAATGAAAGATCGCTGGACAAGGCTGGAGCAAATCATATCTAAGTCAAAACACTTTTCTCTACAAAAACTTTCTCCCCATTACTGCACCTTTTTCAAGAGGGTCAGAGATTCTTCACCAGGTAAAAATCAATTATTGATCACAATTTTATTATTCATCATTTCTTTTGGTATGATTATGTATTTATTCTTGATATTATTTTGATCGTGTCTTACACTATCCATTTCACAAATTTTAATGTCACTAATAAATAGAAAATTTATAGATGAAATGAAACATTTCTGTATACATATGTAGTAAAATATTTTGGTTTCAATTTCCTAACAGCTCACGCATGGTTGAAATGTGAGAGACAACAAGACATGAATTGCGATGAAATCCTTAAGGGTGTTGGCGTCAATGGCCATCAAGGAAGTGCTTTTGGTGCTGATAATCGTTATGTGCGTCTTAGCGTCTCTAGAAGCGAAGATGATTTTGAGATACTAACTAAGAAGCTCAGAAATCTTGTTGCAAAGGAGCAGGGACCCAAACAGAAATAAAAATCAATGTCACAATATATCATAATAATCATGTACTTGTACTATAACAGAAAATAATTTTTTTTTAGGGTTACACTTTACACTAAAGATCTCATAGATGTATCAACATATACTGAAGCACAAAAAGCTCATTTGAATACACGAAAACCACTATGAGACTAAGAAAGAATATGTGAATGAAAATATTGTTAAAAAAAAATTGATCTAACACTTAGAAGACTTATTGTGCAAGCATCAGAAAGTTGCCTATGTTGAATCTAGAAGGTAAACCACGGTTCAAAAACAATTTGAGTTGCATCAGAAAGCTACTAGTCATGGATAAAAAAGACCTTATATTAGAACTATATAAAATAGTCACACCCAACCTTCTGAAGATATCAAAGTTCAATATTTCATTTTCTACACTGCCAAGGACACTCAAAATTTGAGCTTTAGAACACTCAAGGAAGGGAATAAAAAAGTTGAAAGATGAACATCATAAAGTTGATTGGCAGGACAATCAGAAAGCTTCATTAAGAAAGTTCAAGCTTTTTTAGTGAACAGTAACAATAATGGCAATCTTTTTGAAAAGTGCAGATGACAGCTATATATGACTTATTCAAAATCACATTGCAACAAGTCCCAATAGTATTTAATGGCTAGTGCAAGGGAAAAGGCTCTATATAGACACAAAGGCAAGTTGAAATTATCTAAATCTAAACTTCTTTCTATTCCATAAGCTTCTCAGTGTCAAAGATGTGAGAAAGATAGCTTTACAATATATTTGCATTCCATTTTCTTTCATCCCTTTCATCTTTTTTACTTATTTTTCATAACACACACCTAGATTCGTTTTGCATTACATTGTATCATGTCCTAGATGGTGTTCTAGCTGTTCTAACTCTAAACCAAAAGCCTGTACACTCTTTGAGTATTTGTGACCTTTTGTTATATACCATTCACTTCTACCTTGTTTTCGCGATTGTTTCTCTCCTAAGTTACTAAGAAGTGATAGTGTTGGTTTAAGATAGCTTTGATTTTAGGCTTGGATAGGATGGGGTGTATAGGAATGCTCATTGAGTCTGCAGAGGCTATGGTAGCACAATACTGGTTAAAGTTTGAAAAGGTTGTAGAAAGAGAATACTGGTGTGTTTTGAAGAGGTTGTATAAAAAATATGAATGTAATGATACTTGAAATAGTGAAAAATATCTCACTAGTGTGGGGAATAGATGAAACTCAAGAGTTATTTGAGTAAACGAAGATAAAATTTTTGTGTCTTGCATTGATTCTCTTCTATCTCTGCATTCATAATCATATTTGTGAATAGTTTTTTTTTTTAACTTATTCATATATTAACTTTATGAGATATATAATTGCATTCTCATTAAATCATTTTTAGATACCATTCAACGATCTCATCATCTAAACAATTTCTACGTAAAATATGTTAATTTATGATATTTCGCATTGCATCAATTTTGCTTTGGTTTGTTGTAATTGTTATTAGTTGAGTCAATCATACAGTTGACTCAGAAAGTTCAACTTATAATTTTGCACATTATGTTAGTTGAGTCAATCATACAGTCAATCACATAGATCTCCAAAATTAGCTTTCTCAGTTATATATGTTTTGCACAATATTTTAAGCGTGTGTACTCCTCATTAAATTTGACCACAAAGTCTATGTGTTGCAAAGAGATACGTCAAAAGATCCTGACTTTTCCTGAACTATTTTTAGATGACATTGTCATCTTCAAAACTATCTTTTGATGACCAAGTGTTATAATTGAGTAGCACATTACCAAGATACATTTGTTGTCTCAACCTGCAAAATTTTTAAAAGCTCACAAATCAATCCCCTTCTTGTAATGTTGGCAAACACTTCAACTTCTAGGTTCATCAAAGATCTAAAGGAGTTTCTTATCTGTATCATCTTTGACTAATTATAATATAGTGACTCTGTGAAAACTCATAACTGTTGTATGGTATTATGCAGGTAAATATGACCTTTCTTTCTTTCTAAAAACAGCATGGTGGATGTAGAATAAAATCAAAAGATGTTTCTAACATAATAGATGGAGACTATTGTGGAGAGTTGTCACACACTTTTAGTGTTGAGGTAAAAAATAGATCATGCAGTACTTCATTTTTATAATTATGTAATTTATAGTTGTCATATTTTTTTTTTTCATTAATAAGTTTTAAATATGTTCATTATTTATAAATATATTATAGAATAAATAATTGTAATTTTTTGTTCATTATAGTATATAATTTTTTATTTATGAAATTTTCAGTAATAAAAATTTATAAATATATTCTTAGTATTTAAAATTAAATGCACAAAATGTTTTATGAACTTCTTTCTCAAAATTGATTAAACCAACCATATTTTTAATGTTTTCATCTTAAAAAAAATTAGAAAATCACAAGTCAAAACAAACATATTTTCAAAATCCTTAAAATGGAACATAAATATTTAGTTCGTATAAGGAAGGAGGTTGTGTTAGAAGTAGTATGAAGGGATGTCGTATACGTACTTGTATATGGGATATGGTATTCCTTGTATCAAAGTTAATATTATTTATTTTTTCCAATAAAAAATTTTAAAAATGTGAAAATGAAAACTAATTTTAAAAAAATGAAAATAGAGAAGGTTTTCTCGAACCAATCAATCACCTCCCTCAAACTCAAAACACAAAAGTAGATAACAAACAACTATAGATAAGATTTGTGCTTCAGTTATTATTTCCAGTATTGGATGACAATTAATTCTATACGTAGAGAGAAGCTTACTCCCCTATAAAAAACATAAAACAGCTACAATGTTGAATGCATACGTATTTAATACCGAAAGGAATGCTTTATTCATTATATATCACGTTTCTTACATTAAGAACAATAAACTTAACAGCGATCTAATACAAGAAACAATATTTTCCTAATACAAGAAACAACTATAATGCACCTGATCTCAGAAAGCTTTATTATGTACGTAATTATTTTTTATATAATATGACACCAATTGTTAGCTTTATTTGGTTTCCTATTCTTTAGCAACAAGAATCTTGAGCTTGTTTATAAGTATCTCAAAATCATCTTGGCTCCTAATGAGACTGAGACGCACGTAACGATTATCAGCACTATAGAGACTTCCTTCATGGCCATTGATACCAGCAGCTACAAGAATTTCATAGCAATTCTTGTCTTGTTGTCTCTCACACTTTAACCAAGCGTAAGCTGTGAGGAAATTGAAACCAAATTGTTATGTAAGTACAAAGGAAGATTTTGCACTTCATTTAGTTTACTCAATTTTGTATTATTCTGGTGAAATTAAATATTAATTAATGCTTCATATAAAATTCATAAATTTATGGCATAAGACTTAATCAAAATTCAATTCAAAGGTTAAGAATGAATGCATTTATATACATAGAAATTATGAAAAGTAAAAGTGATTACCTGGTGAAGGGTCTCTTTCCCTCTTGAAAAAGGTGCAGTATTGGGAAGAGAGTTTCTGTAGAGAAAACCGTTTTGTTTTAGATATGATTTCTTTCAACCTTATCCAACGATCTCTCATGGTTGAATATGCAAATTGGAATATTTCTTTTCCATCTCCTTCAAGAGCCACGTCCAAAAGCTTTAAAGCTCTCAGCTGAGCCTCACGAGAAACTCCTATGGTGCTCATATCTATGTATGTCACCATCTTTTCATAGACTGCCTTATCCTTTATTATTGCCCATCTGTTTAGAGATCAGAATATATAAACACTTAGGTGGTTGCTTAGTTGATAAAATAGAGTTTAATTTTGATCCGAAAGTTTTGCACTCACTTTATTAATAAGATTTTATCAGAAAAGAAATTAATTCTTAGTCAGTGTAAATGTCGACTTCAATTTTGGTATTATAATTTTACTCTATGGCTCAATTCAAATTAAATATAGAACACTTTTTTTTATCATTTCATAAATGTTTAAACATAGGGTTTAGTTAAAGCCTACAAGTTCTTGGCCATATCTAGGGCACGACCTGCAAGATAGCTATTTTCCACTGCTGAACTCTCTCTCTCTCTCTCTCTCTCAATTTAAAACCCCAAAAAGCTTCAGGCTCTCTTAACAATTTGTAAAGATTTCTCAGATTGTCTTTGAAGTTACAACTGTTATTTTAAGCCACTTTATATTACAATATTAATAATCATAGTAAATACCAAATCATACTATAGATAAAAGAAAAGCTTTCAATTGAATTATAATTCATAAATCTTAATTACAATTTGAAGGGGCTTAAGCTATAGAATAAAAATTAGAAATAAATGGTTTACAAAGTACTAAGGTCAAATTTCTATATAATATCATTTTATCAAAACAAGACTTGTTTTCCTAAAAGAAAATCAAAACAAGTTTTGTTTCGGCTAGTCAAGTTTGCAAAATTGCTAAGACACATTAATGTCAAACGACGATAAAAAAAAAGGAACAAAAATAGAAAAGTCGTCTCAAACTTAATTTTCAAATATTTAATGGCTATTAACTAGCTACTATTCATAAAGTATTCATTAACAGACCCTATGTTAAAAAGATGACAAAGAAAAACATAATGAAAAATTTAATGGCAACCGTGGATATTTATTTTTGGTGTAATGGCAACCATGAATATTTTTTGTAGATTCATTTTCAGAGTTATATAACTTTGTTTGACGAAAGTTTTATAGTAATATGTCTCACCCAAATCTACTCCCAGCATGGCCTGTGAGCTTGGAAATTGTAAACACCATAAGATCATCATCAACTGGTGAAGGAATAGCAGTGTAATGTGGCCAATAATAGACACGATCGTTAATGGATTTTACATTAGAACCTTGAAGAACTTCCTTAGTCAACTTTCCATCTGGATTATTTGGTGAAGTAACAAACTCAATAAAGGTAGAGTTTCTATCTGTGTTGTTTTTCCACGAGGATGTGTCTCCTTCATAACTAAAATCCCTAGAATTGAAAAACTGTGTCTGTGTTCTATAGACCTGTAGCAAAAAGTTTATGATAATTTATGTCATCTATATACTAATTAATTTCATAAACTAAATATAAATAGATGCATACATGTAAAGAAAAAGTAGTACATAACATAATTTAGTTATATGGGTATTTTTTGTCATATATTCTACAATCAAAATTAAAATATTTGTATTAAATATCAGCATAGATTGTCAAGACAAAACTCCAATTTTAATTAGAAAAAAACATAAAAAATTGTATTTAAATTTTTTTAAAATAAGTATTAATGGAACTAACCCGGTAATATGGGGCTGTGGCTACCACTTTTGCTGGAGAGACTGAAGAATTGGGAGATAAGGCATAAACAGCAGCACTGAGAAGTTGCGTTGAGCCACTTCCAAATACGATGTACTTTCCTTCAGTTATTGCATTCCCAACGATGGCATGAAGTTTTTGGATGTACTGAACCAATAGTTGTGAGATGACTGATCCATCACTATAAGTATAGCCCATTCTGTGCCACCCTGATACCAAAATCGCGCTACTTGCTGCACGTCGCATCCAAAATGGCTCCAAAAAATATGGATCCCCACTGCAATACACAAATTCAATAAATTTTATCGAACGTGCAAAATTAAATAAATATGTCGATCACAAAAATAAAATATTTTGTTTCTTGTTTGCTATTTTTTTCTATGTGGTTTATGTGTATAAGTTTAATCCATAAATATTAAATAATGCGTCCTGATGGTGTAAAAGATTTTTTCAATATAATTTTGATTTTTTTTATTATGTTAAGTCCATAATTTTAGTAATTTTATTTTAAAATAGAAACATTTTATTTTTTTTTTTATTTTAGAAAATTCATAATTTTAGTTTAATATTTGTTTTTTCCTACATTTAATTAATTAATTTTTTTAATAATATCTTAAATGAAATATTCAATTTAGAATTCAATAGGTTTAAAATAAAAATTAAATTATAAATAAAATTAAATATTAGATCAAAATTATAGAATTTTTAAAATATAAAAACAAAATACTTTTTATTTTATAATAAAAAATTAAAAGTATATATAAGTAAAAAATAAGGATGATAAAAACAAAGTATTCATAGATACTTGCTAGTAAAACTTGTTACGGATTAAAAATAAATAACCTAATTTATTTGCAGATAAAATAAAATATTTTTTTTCTCTAAGGATTTACTTGCTGGGTGGAGGTAGATTATTTAAAATAAGGTATTTGTACATTCGAATACATGCAATTAGAAATTATTTAAATTTTCTTATTTATATATAAATTAATTAGTTGATATAATTGATTTTTAATATGGATATATCTTTCAAAATTATATATTTATTTTATATAATAATACTTTTGATAAAAAAAAAGCTTATATTTTAACAAATATGTATTTATAATCATAAGTATTCATAAAATTTATAAATATTTGTATATTTATAAATTATCTTAAATTTATTGATTTTTATAATAGTTATCTTAATTAAAATTTATACCAAGAATATTATTTTATTGATTGATTGTTTAAAAATTTGTATATGATGCCTTTTAATATTTTTTTACATATAAAATTAAATAATTAATTCAATTATTGAATATTTATAGTATTTAATTGCAATAATCTATTCTAATTAAATTTTTAGATGAATCATTCATTAATATATATGTAAAGTAACCACCAACATTACTTATATTTTAAAAATATTAAACTGAACACGATTAATTATGAACTACTTCTTAAATAAAATTAGTTTATAAACTAAACATATGTATTCCATGGAAAAGGTTAATCCATTATAGTTCAATAGATGAAATTCAAAATCTATAACAAAAATGATTAATGATATGAATGTGGTTATTTATTCCCACATGTCACTTTATTTAATTATTATTACGAATAGAGAAACAAATATTAGTGATCAAAACGGCTCCTGAGGAAAAATAAATGTCCAAAATAAAACCATATAACATAACACAACTTCAAAAATAGCCAAGATATAACCAAGATATCAAACGGGCAAGAGTACTATTGCAATGTTGAGACGAAGGATTAAATTAGCAATGAGTAGATTGAATCTATGAGAAGGGTTTACCTTCCAGCGTCAGCAGCACAATCAGATGACAACTTGGAACAATCAGATCCACTATAGCATGCATTGCACTCACAAACAGGTTCATGCCCTTTAAGAATTAACCATCTAAGTAGGCTCTTCCATGTCCTGAACATGGTATGGCTGCCACAGCCTCAGCTTCTTCAGCAGCTTTGCTGCTCCAAGTTGGCTCCCATTCTCCCCTACAAACAAATATGTTTGAGCCACACAATACAATCATAAATGTTACAATGAATCCTAAATTCATTGGACTTGTTTTTTTGGCCATTCTCTTTGTACGTATTTTTTCTTATGAAATAATATTCAAGCAATTTCTCTGTTGCACTTTGAGATTTTTGAAATGAAGTGACCCATGCCCATGCATTTATATAAAGATAGGTTTGACCATAGTGAATTTTCAATATTAAGGATAAAGACTGAATTAGCTAGAGTTTATTAAGTGCACGTTTTCTGTACAGAAAATTGGTACACATGACATTGGAAAGGACAAGATATTCAAATTCATAATAGAAAAGTCTTCCCCTCTCTTCCATCCTATCGATTATAGATATAATATGGCATAATATTAATCAAATCACATGGTTTAATCATTATCTGCACGTGAATGTAGACCCTAACATAAAAAATACCAAGTCAAAATTAATGAATATATAATTCTAGATCACCATAAGAACTAGAAAACCAAAACATAATTATACTTTATAATATTTGTTTTTGTTTGAATTGTTGGATTGAAAAATAATAACGCCTCGATAGTTAGCATAACACATTATCTGCTATTATATATATTATTACACTTTAATAGATTACATATATACCTGTATAATTAATTCACACCCTCGGACATATTTTAATTTTAATTTATATATCTTGCTCAGACCAGCAACTCTCAATCAGCATCTTTCATCACCAATGTGCTGAAAACAACTTTATTTTATTTTTAATTTTGAGCTGATTTCTGAACATGTTTTCAAAGAAAATGATTTCTAATATCTAAATAAAAACATTTTCATTATTTTTTTTCTATTTTTTTATGAAAATAAAATTAAACATAAAATAGTCAAAGTAAACCGCCTTAATTGATATTGTGCGTCGAGAACAACTCACTAGCAATTCTTCTTTTATTGAGATTATTACTAACTCATTATCATTCATTACAATTTTCAACTTTTGATGTTGAGGGCAAGTAGGAATTGGAATAATTTAAATTAGGCTAAGTTTGTATAAATAAGAATGGTCTATTTTAGGGTTTAGGGTTTAAGGCATAAATTTGATTTATTATCTATGAAAGACATTTTTTAGGATTAGGCCTGATCTATTATGCCAACATGCAAAATTTTAATATATAGTAAATTAATATGTAGGTGTTGATAGTGTTGCTTTCACACTCTGCACACAATATTTTCATCCAGATAGTGGGTGTTCGATACTAACGAATTAAGAAATGGATGTGAATCATGTAATGAAGATGAAATAGCAAGAAACTTGTGTATCGCTTCAACATGGGATGAAGTGCAACTTATCTAAAACTTCTATCTCAAATTCTTAATCACACCATAAACATTAACTCATCGGAACCCCCTTTTACAAATTGACGCTAATACGAAGAAGAATTATAAAGTACTGTCCAAATAATTTATATGTAATTTTAAAAAATCTCACTGAAATTTTCCTAATCCTGAATTAGTGAAAAAAGAGCATTTTTGTCATTAAATTTGGACAATATATAATTCATTATTTTTCTTTTTTAATATATATTTTTTAAGTTATTTGTGCGTTAATTTATGGCAAGAAAAAAAAAGCCTAATAAGCATTCGAAGAATAACAAAAGTTAAATTAAACGTGAATCCGCAGTAAAATATATATCAAGAACGTTTTAAGAAAATTGGATGGTTGATTAAATTGATAGAGTAGATGATTTGAAAAATACAATATGTTCAAACATCGTGTGAACATTGTGTGTTGACTTCCTAAAAGAAAATTCTTCCATTATACATTACTGATTCTTGTTCATTAAGTCATCGATTAGAAACATTAGAACATTTGACGTGTTTCGTAAATTGGATTGAAGTATGTTTTTCATGATCTTTTTTTTTAAAAAGCTCTCTAAATTTTTTAGAATTTTTATTTTCAGTCTTTATTTTTTTTACTGATTAATGTTTTTTTTTTAATTTTTTTGTCATTATTTAAATTATAAACTTTTTTATTCTTATTTTTAGTCCCAAAAAATTAAAAAGACTAAAGATAAAGAAAAATTAAAAAATTAAAAAACAATAACTACAAATAAAAATCCTAAAATATTTAATTACTAGAAAAATAATAAATCATTATTACAGTAATTGTTCTCGTTTTGGTTACCAATTGAATAACGTTGCTTGTTTTGTAAACTTAAACAGCGTAAACATTCCTTCGTCAAACCTAACGATTGAATATTATAGATCGGAAGAGCACAC
>JAMLFT010006879.1:0-15490 GCA_026544285.1 Pachyrhizus erosus
CTAAAATCAAACCATTTAAACACGAATGTAAAAAAATTAAAAAAAATAAGCACAAACAACCTAACATAAAATAGGTATAATTTTAATTTAACATATTAAAAATTTTAATATTATGAAAAAAAATTTCAATTAGTGTTCCTTCTCTTTATTCTCTTTATTTTACTTGTAATAAATTAGTAAGAGTGTCATGCATTGCACAAATATTTTAAATTCAGATAAAACTTTAATAAATGTAAAAAAAATTTAAAAATGAAAATAACATATACATGCGCAAATGTGAAATTAATATATTTTTATATTTTATATAACTTACATATATAAATATTTTTGAATTTCAACTTTTAGTTTAATTTATCCTTCCATGTCTGCTAAACAAAAGAAAAAAGGTACAATGCAGGTCCAGCCCATACTGCATTTTTAAGTAGTACTTATTTTGGGCTTTGAGTTGTGTCCAACTTAGAATTTTGTCAAGACACAGTCATGTAAAGTCCAAAAATAAAATAAAAAACGAAACAAATTGCCATAAAAACCAACTCTCCTCTAATCAGACCTTTTTTTGCCATTAAAAAATATTTTTCTTTGGTTCTTCAAGGTCTTGACCTGTAATGTGACAGCAATATTGCGCTTTAGGCCGTTATCACAACCATATCTGACAGCTAAATTGATATGATTCCAATTCATTCTACTGTTATTATCGCAATGTGAATGCAACTTCTCTTTAAATACCTTAGTCGGATTCATATTTTTCAGGTCATCAAATAATTAACATGGCTTCTTCATATGTTTTATTCATGTTTTCTCTCTGCTTAGCCTCCACAACAATTGCTTTGGGTGAAAATTTCTACACTGATTTTAACATTATCTTTGGAGATAATCGAGTTAAGTTACAAGATGGAGGCTCAAGCATGTCTCTGGCAATGGACCAATATTCTGGCTCTGGCATTGCATCTAAGAATGAGTACTTGTTTGGACGATTTGACATGCAAATCAAACTTATACCAGGCAACTCTGCTGGCACTGTCACTACATTTTATGTATGGCTTGTTCCAAATTAACCCACCATTCACTTGCTTATTCGATCTCTCCCCCATCCATGCAAGCTCACATACACACACACGTAAACACATTACAATTACATACACATATATTGAATAAAAATATTCATGCAAATTGTTTAATATGCAGCTAAGCTCTCTAGGGCCAAACCATGATGAGGTTGATTTAGAGTTTTTGGGCAACTTATCCGGTGATCCATATATTCTCTCAACCAATCTGTATGCCAATGGTAATGGGGGTCGCGAGGTGCAGTTCTATCTTTGGTTTGATCCTACACAGGACTTCCACACCTATTCCATTGATTGGAACCCTCAGCGCATAATGTAAGTAACATAATAAATTTATATATAAAAATAAGAATTTAATTTATATACACCTACTCTAATTATAAAACTTTTATTATACACAAACATCTAATGAGGTTTTATCATTTAGCCATGTCATTCAATTTATAGATTCATCAATAATTCTCATCAATCTTTATATAACATGTATTTAAGTTTTTCAATTTATATACATGTAATTATATGTTATGTAAATATTAGTTGAGATATATCATTTAATAATTTCTATTGAGATGTATATCATGTGTTTAAATATATTTTATATTATATTAATTATAAAAAGTCATTGTTGATATTATTTTTAAAATAATTATGATAAAAGTTAATAAATTAATTTTATATAATCATTTGTGATCGGAAGAAAATAGAAAAATCTTTTAGATTGTGAATGGGAGTAACATAACTAAATGCATGTATGTTTATTGTGTTTGTAGAATCTTGGTGGATAACATACCTATAAGAGTGATGCACAACAAGGAGAGCATTGGTGTTCCATTTCCCACAAGGCAACCCATGAGGGTTTATACAACATTATGGAATGGAGATTTTTGGGCAACAAGAGGGGGGCAGGTTAAGATTGATTGGTCCAAAGCTCCATTCATAGCAGGTTTCAGAAATTTCAATGCAAATGCGTGCATTGCGGGAGCAGAGGTATCTTGCATGGGTTTCAACGGTGGAAGCAACAAAGGTCTTGATGCTCAAACCAACAACCAACTGAAACAGATCCATTCAAGATGGGTTGTTTACGACTATTGCCGTGATTTCATACGTTTTGCTCATGGTCTTCCATATGAATGCCTCAAGAATAAACACGAATAAAGGTTGCATGATCATTATGCATGCACGATTGTTTCCTGAAGAATTCTTTTGGTTAATTAATTCTTTTGTTATATAATGAATTTAAACTTCTTGGCCTAACCATTTTAATTTTCAACATGCCTTTGGAAGCGGTAATCCTTCATATTACTTTGTGAAAATATTTCATTTATTTAATAAATCCAGAAATATATGTACTCTTTCTCAATCAACCGTTGACATCTTTTAAAAAAATAAATATACTTTTAATATTACTTATGTAATTAACCTTAGGCATGTCAATGATCGTTTGAGCGCATATAAGAGGTAATACCTACTTAAAAAAATTCAATTTTGATAGAGTTAAAAGATCTTGATATGTTCACCTCAATTAAAATGGATATCTTTCAATAGATAATAAGGCGAGAATATAAGAGAGTTTTAAAATTTTAAAAAACAGGGAAAATGCATCAAACTAAGGTTATGAAAATTAAAAATCAAACATATTGAATCACTGAATCAACCAATTTTGTTCACAGTTTTACAGTCAAATTTATAATTATAATCAAACCAGAATATATATATATATATATATATAATCAAAATTTATACCGGTATAATATACATCACCGACTATTACATATTAATAACAAATAAAACTTGACTCCAACTTTAATGGAATACTAGATATTAATCCGCAGCTTGTGTGGGTAGATCAATTAAAAAGTAATCAGTACAATGATTGATTTTGTGTATGATATTTTGTTAAAATGATTATGTACACATTGAAATATAAACTATTCGATAAAATCTTTATATTAATTAATTCTTTCATTAATTTGTAACTGGTTAAAATATTGATGTTTTATATGTTGAAAATTAACTCTAACTATTAATCAGCAAAAATTGTAAAAGCGTACAATAATGATTGATATAGATAGACCAAAAATGTTCTTTGATATTTTACTTTTCATATCTGATCTATTATTTTTGGTTGGTTATGAAGTTAGGTTGCAATATGAAATAATTTAAATATAGTCACTCAAATAATTAAATAACTTAAACAATTCAAATAATAAGGCATATAATTAATTCAAATTGTAACTCAAACAATTAAAGAATTTAAAGGAAATATAACTCAAAATAGAGTGATTATTAAAGAGAATTGTATGTTGCTAACATGTCATTCAATAAACAAATGCTTCAAACTTTATATATAATAAATAAATAGATGGATAGATATTTTAAATTACTCGTTTCCTAGTAACCCACTCCAAACATAAATGAATCATTCCTTCCTAATTTCTACCTTCTTTATCCATCTCTACAACACAATATTTTTTTTTTCAATTATAAAGAAAAGGGATCCAAAGCACCCACAACAAAAGGTGCTTAACCATCGGCCCATAAAGAGACCACCAATTCTTCATCGTCCTTCTCTCCCTGTCTTCGATTTGTTATTTTGGATTGAACAATTATTCATGGACATCCATATTATTTTATATCTTTACAGATATAGACATGATGAAAGAAAAATGTTCATGTAATATGATCAAAAGAATGATAAAAAAAATTAAAAACTGTTAAATGAGTGTTTATAATTATATAGTGTTGATATATCATTGTTATTTTGGATTAACTTGTTATTCTTGTGAATATAGTGACCGTACTTGTGTAATGGTTGGCACAAGAGATGTTACTATACATCACATTTCATAATTGAATGATGACATACAAAATTTTTACTTATCTACATTTCAATTAATTTCTTTTTATGCTCATTGCGTAAAAAAAAAAACATTTTATAAATTACAGTTTCTGGATTATTTTAAAATCTCTAGTCACACACGTATTTTCAATGCATTATTTATTTGCAACGTTTCACTCGGACGACAACAAATTAAATCATCTAATAAAATTTGGAAAATTAGAACAAAAAATTAAGACAACCTGAAGGAATTTTATTTAGTTGAAAGTGAAAATCGTACTAAGATTGGCCGTGGAATAAAACATAGAACACACATCTTTACACGCACACACACAAATATACTTCAAGTTGAGGTGGAACTGTTGAAGCACTTTTCCTTTTTTGGGCAGTGATTATTGTAGCCGTGACGTTTCATCATTACTTGAGTTCCCTCCATAAGTGTTTCAATTCAATTTAAAAGCACTTTCATTTTTCTTTGTACAAGTAAACAGAAGCAGAGAAAGAAAGAAAGAAAGAAAGGGAATTCACTCACTCACTACTATAACCATTGGCATCGACACCAACACCAATCTTCATCCACCATTCTTTAGAACAACCAGTCAGCGTCCATGCCTTCAGCTTCAAGAAGGAAAGCAAAACAAGCCAAGAAACTCAAAACATTGACCATTCTCAACCACCTTTCTTCTCCTTCTGATCAACTCCAAGGTAATCACTCTTTACTACTCTCTCCATCTACCATCCCCACCTACTTGTGTGTCCTCTTTTTCTTTATGTCCATCTGTGTTCTTTGTACATCCTTGTTGGGTATCCTATGTTTTTGCTATTACTTTCCTCAATCTCCTTTTTGTTTTCTTGTTTTTCATTCAATAATAATTAACCCAAACTGGTTTAGGCTACTTTGGTCTTGTATCCCTTAAGCAAGAAAAAGGTTCTTTGGCACCCATTTGTCAAGGCTATTATATCTTTTGTGGTAGTTAAGGAGGATAATAAAGGGTCATTCTTTTCACCTGCAGGGGCAGCTGTTTCAGCAAACCACTGCAAGAAAATGGAAGGATCTCTCAATGGAACATTACTAGACAACAAGAAAGTAGAATCACAAACCTTGAGTGAAGATAAGGAGGTGGCTGTTGAAGTTGATGATTCCCCAGATGGTGATATTGCCATCACTGATGAAGAGGCACCACAAAGTGAGGAGAATAAGGAGCTGGCTGAGTCAGGTAAACTTGAAGAGACACAAGATGTTTCTGAATCAGTTGCTGAGACTTTTGAGCCTGATGCTGTGAAAGATGCTCAAGTTGAGAATACAATGAAATCAGATACTGTAGAGTTGGAATTGAAGGAAGAGCAAGGGAAAGATTTTCTATCTGATGTAGCTGTGGTTACTGATGAGGTGAGGGAAACAGATCTGCCTTCTTCAAAGGACAATAATGAGTTCTTTTCAGTTTCAGGAAATGAAGGACTAAGAGACGCTGAAGTGATTGTGGTTGAAACATTTGTTAAGTACACGATGGCTGGTGAAGAGGAGAAGAATGTTCTATCTTCAGTTGTGGTAGATAAGTTACTTAGGGAGAGTGAGGAACCAAATGTAGTCTATGGTGATTCTTCTTTGCCTCTAACTGATGTGGCTTCAGAGGAAACTGTGGAGACAAGTGTTCTAAAATCAGATAAGAGGGACAAGGTTGCTCCAACCAAAATTGAGAAATCATTGGATTTGGAGCCAACTTTGGTTGAGGAACCATCGGGTGGCCAAGAAGAGTCATCATATGAAAGTGCCAAGGAGTCTTTTCAACCATCACCAAGTGTTCCTGATGCTGAAAGCACTGAAAATCCGGTGGGTGATTCACACTTTATGCTAGTTTCATATATGCATTTCAGTTTTGCTTTGCAAGTGTTGGTTATAAGGTTGGTCTTTGTAATTTTATATGCATTTATGTATTCAGTGATCATATTCTATTTGGTGTCAGACCATTGGCCCTGTGGCTCAAAGGGAAAACGCCTCTTGGAAGAGTTGCTGCGGACTCTTTGAGATTATGAAGGGTGGTGATAGATAATTCAAGGTTAGTAAACCTCAACCAGGGATTTTTTTTCTTTGACCAATAATAAATGCTAAATAACTGATTAATCAGATATTTGAAATGGCTAATATGAAACTAAATTCCGCACATGAAAGTGACTTATTTGCTTTGTACAACTTCTTTTTAACTTTTTGAATAAGCATTTAATCAAATTGTATACCTAAATGGTATACAGCTTAATTATGATATCATATTAATTGAGTCTGAAGTAGTATTGAGTGTCACTATAATAACATATATATAAACCTAATAGGAATATTTCACGGTTTGACTTGGAGAGACCCCTGGGCATACAATACAGGCTGCGATATTATACATTTTCCTTTTTTTAAGACTTTGCGTTACCCACTAAAGAGAACCGTCTAGTTGGCATCAGAATCTTTTTATTGCTTTTTGTCTTGTTAAGTTTGAAACGAGAAAAATGTAGGATAACAACGATTTAGAGATGTTCTGCTTTCTCAAACAAAATTTTACAGCTCCCTTTCAAATTGTCGGTAAAATAATTAAGGATGAAAATTGTTTTGATTACACTAGCTGCAGAATATGACGTTAATTAGTAAATTTTCAAATTATTTGGCCATTGCAAGGAGAATGACAAGCTGCCACACAAATATAGACTTGAGGCTGATCAGCCTTATTAAGCCAGTGTTGAACAGAAGTAGGTGTCCAATTGTCTGTGTATTAATTACCAACATATTAACAAGTATCCTTCTATTCAAGTGAAAAGACTTTACATTATTTGCCAGAAAGTTTTTCATGTTTACTGATGATGAATTCAATTTAGCTTCCATTTTATGTCAATATGGTTATATTGCTGGTTATTAGTTTATACTTTAGACTGAAGAAGTATGATGCACATGATGTTCATAGGTCAAGACTGTATACGCCAATTAGTTGAGTGTCCATTTTGAGTCTCCGTGTTATATAAGGTTAAAATTAGGCCCGTGCCGTGACTTTGCTTTAAGTTGTGATCATTTGGTTGATTTTGATTTTTCAATAATACATGGCAGAGCATCTTAGAAGGCTGGACTTTGAGCTAAGGTTATTGAGGCAGTGCCCTTTCTAAGGAGACAAAATCTGTTCTTTGAGCCTCAAATTAAGTGGCATGTTCTGGTTTGCTTTCATGCTTCGTTTCAGAGTGGTTACATTTTTTAATATCAAAAACGACAAAATGCATGGTGCATTTTAGTTGTGGCATATTGTAAACTTCCATGAACTAAAATTTATTATCAAAAATTATTTTACTTACATTCATCACGTTATAATATATACCAAGTAAGTTCATGTGTTTCTTCATTCCATTTCCTACAGTTCTGTAGCTTATATATACACACAGAAATGCTTTATATATCATAAAGGCCAACAGCTAAATAAATGAACTACAAAAACCAACGAAAATGACCATTGTTTTGAAAAGACACATTCAAAGGAAGAATTAAGTTGTCCCATGTTTGGTTGGTGATTGGAACGTAAATTTATTTCCATCCATCGAGATGACACCACTGCACATTCCATGAATGATGGTTAAGAGAGGAAGGGAATGTTTGGAGCATGACTATCTAATAGAGGGTTGATATTCTCAAGCCTTTTTTTATTAACATCTCCAAAAAAATTTAAAACACAAAATTACCCTTTCACCTTCCCTGACCCCTCCATAACCTATAAACTCTTTTAAGCTTCTCAAGACCCCATTCTTCTTCCTCTTCTCAAACTTGTTTGCTATCACACATTTCTGTCGTATGTTGTAAGTTTTGGTTACACTCCTCCTTCTTTCCCCTTCCCTCACTCCCTATCCCTTTCTTATTCGATTCGAACTTTGAGATAAGGTGTTTCGTTTTTTGATAACAGGAACATGTTTCTATATATAATAAGTTGTTCATGTACTAATTTTTTTAGAAAAACCTTAATTATATATAATAAGTGAGGCTTATCACATCTCAATAAAATTTTTAAAACTTGCATTAATCTAACAATTTTAAAACTAAATTATTCTAATTCTGTTAAAAACGTGAAAAGTTCATGTGTGCAGTACCAATCTATGTTGAGACCTATAGAATGGAAATTGACAAATTTGTCTAACTAAATGATAGTAGTTTGTTAGATGGTCAATAACACTTGTTTAGATAAAAATAAATAAAAGTAAAATAGACAGAAATAAAAAAAAAAATAGTAAGAATAAGTGTTATTTATATGGATTGAAATAAATGACTTGATTGGTAGAGGAGAAACTGAGAGGAGAGAGATAAATGAAAATTATTTGATTTGTTTGATAAAAAAAATTGTAGTAAAAATAATTCTAAATTTTGTAAGATCTATTATATTATTTTTTATTTTATTCTTGTTTCTATTATTTCTTTTTAATCAAACTTTTTATTTTATTTTTATTTTTTATTTATTTATTTTATTTTCATTCTTTCTATTTCTCTTCTCCATTATATCATATAAGACAAAAATGAAAAAGGTGAAAAAAATACTTTTTCTTAGAAAAATTAAAATAATATAAAATTCAAAACAAGAGTTCATTTCCGCACTTTCTCACCAGTTTAGGGAGAATTTTTTTTAGTGTGAAATGCATTTAAAACATCTCTATATTTCTCCTCTGAAATTTCTAAATTTTATCTTGTTTCTGTCTTTATTTTCTTCCCTATTTTCAGCCATCTAAACGAAGTGCAAATGAAAGGTGCTCTTCTTGATAAGATCTATCCTTGCCTAGTGTTGGGCCCAAAAATTAAAGGCTGATACTGCGTAGCTACAACGCCTTTTGATTACCACATAGTCTTACGATTCCAAAGCTGAAAATTAAGGATAATTTAAATGAAAGCTGATGCACTCTTTTTTTCTAAAAGTCTCACTTTTCTCAGTGACATGGTAATGAGTAATGACCCTACGAAATAGATGCCATATTATGAGTGTGCTCGGCAAAAAGCTATTTCTACCTGAATGTCATGCATGTTACAGTAGCTAATTTTGCTTCTTTTTTTTTGTTCTTTTGAGAAATTGACTTTTTATTTCGACTTTAAAAAATCCATTTTATGTTAAATTTAAGCAAGTTATTATGGACCCAAAAAAAAAATTAAATCCTTACTCGATTGAGTCTTCCCCTTTAAGTTTAAACAAGGAAAACGTTAGTTCGTTAAGGTAGGAATCGTTTTTCAACCTACTGAATAAATTTTGTTAATTTTGGTGTTTAATTTTTTAAATATATAAAATTTTTATATTAATTATTACTGTCATAAAAAAAATCTAATATAATAAAATAAGATAATTATTTATAATTTTTAATAAATTATATTTTTAAATCTTTCATCAATTATTTTAATATTTTTTATTATTTAAAATACATAAATATTTAAAAATACTATTTACAAAAAACAAAAATATAAATAATAATTTGTCAAGCTTTTTAACAACATAACAAACAATAAAATATCAATATTATTGTTAATGTAACACTAATTTGACAATAAAAATTAAAATAAATAATTTTAAATTTTAAAAGAAAAATTAAAAAAAAAAAACTTAAAAAAAAAACTCTTATTTAATGGGAGCAACATATATTTAAGCCTTCAATTTTCTAGGGCAGGAAATCCTAAAAGGCCGCAGGACATTGCATAATCATTGATTGTCACACGCTAGATATAGATTATTCTATGAGATTTATCATAATCAAATTAAGAGAGATAAATACAACATCAAGCATCACATTAACAAGGGGGTTTATATAAACAAACTATCTTCGCGCATATCAACCTAATTAACGCATTAAGTGGATTCGCATATTGATAAAAATTGAAGTTAGAAAAACACAATTTTTTTGTTCCTCGCCGCAGAAACGAAAGATAAATTCAAACAAAAATGTTACAGCCTCAGAATTTCGCCTCCCAAGCGGTCAAAACAGGGTAGCTTAGTATCTATCAAGTTATCTCGACAATAGCTTGCTTAGTAATAGTATCTATCTGATGTTGGCAAAGCAGTCCACACTAGTTTGACATTGATCTTTAAATTAAAGCAAAAGATTATAATAGTACTAGTCAACTTAACAGAAACCATTAGAAAGTGAAAGCAAGAATGCAATGTAAGCCAACGCTTTCATACGCCAAACCCCTACAACTACAACTGAAAGAAACTTTCAACCAAATACGAATTCTTCTTAATACAATCACGACAAATGGAATATATGCACGGGAGAAAATAAAAAAAGAGCAAGACCGGAAAAAAATCTCTGAGCACATAGCAACAGTTTTCCCCAAACCCATTAAATAGAACAAAAATGGCACCAAGCAAGACAAAAAGTCAAGAACAACCACAATAATAAATCAGTGATATCATCTAATCTTGAAACATCCTATAATTCACCACGTGCGTTCTACATTCACAGACACGCTGTGAGAATCAGTAATCAACTTGGAAACGACTAATTGCAGAGAAATCAACTTCAGAAACCGAAAACAATCTAACAAGAAGTGATACCAAGTGCCGTCTTAAACTAACAGCAGTGCCATTGTTATCCTCCAAGCTAATAAGGGTAAAACTAAACACAAAGAAACATGTAATCTCAATTTTGCAACCTATTTATTAAATCCAACACACACAACGATTTGATCCTCATAATAAGCAACTAACAACCAAACTAGTATGCCAACTTCGACATGAGTAAAAAATTCACAGGCTTCAAAAACAAAAGCCAGAGAAGAAGCATTGTTTTATGACAAACAAAATTGCAGCAGCATATCTATGACTACTTGAGACCTGGTAAGTCTAACCTCTACAACGTGCCGTTCAAATTTCCCTCATTCCTTGATCAAAAGAAATTCACCTACGTTTCCCATAGCACACATAGATTACAGCAGCAGCTGCAACAACAGCTCCTGTAGACCCTGCTGCCACCACTGGCCACTGAAGCTTCAACCCCTTCTCTTCGCCGTGTACACCACTCACACCTCCATCCATTGTCTCAACCGGCTCCGCCGCCTTTTCACTCAGCGATATGATCACCCTCTCGGCTTTCTTTGCTTCCTCGCGCAATTGAAGAATACTCGATTCCAAACCATTCACCTTCTCCTCAGATTCTCTAAGTGCCCCCTCCAACTTCAATTTCTGCTTAAGCGACTCCTCCAATTCAGTTTTTTTCTCAGCAGCAACCTTCTCTAATTCCTCAACCTTCTGTCTGAAACACTTAATTTCTCTCTCCTTTTCATCAATCTTATCCCTCATCTCCTCCTCAAACCTAATCCTCTTGTTCCTTTCCTCAATTTCCTTAGTCTCCAAAACTCCAATTTTCCTTTCCAAATCCCTAATCCTAACCTCACTCTCCGCCTTCACCTTCTTCAACCCTGCCAGTTCCTTTTCCAGAGACTCAACCCTAGGCCCTTTCTCTCCCAAAACCTTCCTCAACTCATCGGCATCAGCCCTCGCCTCGTCCGCCGCAGTCATCTCCGATACAATATCCTGCTGCAGCCTCGCTACATCCGTCTCCAATTCCGCCGCCCTGGCGGCGATAACCTCCGCCGCTCTCGCCGCCTCGCTCAACTGCACCACTTCTCTCTGCAGCTCTTCGATCTTCTCACTCATATCTGCACCGTCGTTCCTCAATCCGTTGAGCTCTGCTGTCAGCTTCTTGATCTCCTCCTTCCTCGCCACGTTTTCGCTAAACAATTCGTCGCGCTCGCGCTGCAACGCCGCGATCTTAGTCTCCGATTCCTCGCCGTACTGACCATCGACGCCGTTGGCAACACCGTCATCCGCCATAGTTGATTCTGACAAACAAAAAAAAAAACGCAAAAACCGAAATCGGTTAATTAAGGCAGAAACCGAAATCGAAATGGAAATGGAAATCGAAATTGCACCGCGCTGATTGGTTTCCAAGAAAATGAAAATGAGAATGAATTGTAGTCATAAGCTCGAAGTAACTGATTGAGAATCCGTGAATGAAATTATGCAAGGAAGTAAAGAAAATAAAATAAATTGTTGGGGAATATTGTGATGAAGCAAAGAGGAAGACTAAGGACAGTACAGAGTGAGAGAAGGCGTGAAGAGTGTGCGGTAGTGTCAGCGAGAAAACGGATGATGAATTTTCCAGGAAAAATGGGGAGGATTTTCCGGGAAATTGACAATGGAAGGAAGAGCTTTGTTTTATGGAAGGGCTGTGACTAGGGTTTTGAGTGGTGCGTGTGAAAAATATCTTTTACTTCACAATTTTCATTTTCACCTTTTCCTTCAGAAAAGGCAGAATACAGAAAGTGAGATCAGAATCAACCAACGGTTCAGATTTGAAGTTATGTTCTCCGTGATGGTTGCGCCAACGTGTCAAATTCCATCGGCTAATTCCGTCGGCATTTTTTTATGTTCGGATTTAAAACACCTTCAAATTCTAATACACATTTGTTTTAGGAAGCATGAGAATGTTACACCATATAGTATAGTATTTGTATATGTATATATCAATCAATAGATAGAAAATCTAAATACTCTTTTGGTCATTATTTTAATTTTTATAATTTAAATATATTAATTTGATATTTATAATTTTTTTTTTCAGTTTAGTCTTTGTCATAAAATTTTATTTATTTCATTTTTGTGATAAATAAAGTGTTATTTTTATCCATATAAAAGTATATTTATTTAGTGAATTACATATTCATAAAAATTTTCTTCAATTTTGATTTTTGAGTTTGATTCACTTTATTTGCAGAAGATGAAATATTAAGAAACAAAAGTTCTTAAAATTCATCTTCATCTTAATTTTCAATAAAATATGGTGTCTTTAAGATATTATCTGTGTTGATATTTATTTGTATAATACATATTATGGTAAATATCTTATAATGCATATTGTGTGCTACATAATGTGAACTACATAAGATTTTAATTGATGTTTATGCAATGTATATTGTGTACTACATAATGCATATTGAGTTTCACACCTATTACATTCTTGTACAAATGACATTAACAAAGATTTTACAACAACGATTAAATTGATAAAAAAAAAATGTAAATATAAGAATCAAATTGAAATATTTTAAATCATAAGAACTAAAATAAAAAAAATAGTTAAAACTACATGGACCAATAGGTATTCAATCTAACGATAACATTAAATTTTTAAGGGACCTAATTTTAATCGATAAATACACATGCTCAGTTTATTTTAGCTGAATTATATTTTCACACAATGAAATTTATATTTTATCTTAATTGCTAAGTTCATGGATAACTACATATCTAAAATCCTAATTAGTTTCGCACAACATCATCAATTAAACAATTGGTCATTTTGTAAGAGTAATAAAATGATGATTAATATGAAGAATAGTAGTAATTTAAATACCTATAAAATAGAAAAACAAATAAAAACTATCAAACTTCACAACCATGAAAAGTTATATTTTGATATACCTTATACTAGAAAATTATGCTCCTTATATAAGAGTCGTGAAAACAAAAATAAAAATTAAAGAAGCTATAAGAAAAAAGAATGTCTAATCTAGTTGTCATTAAGGATAAACAACAATAATAGTTCTTACTAGACGATATCTAAAGTATTTTTATACTTAAGGTTAAAAAATTGAGCCTAATACTAATTAAGACTAAAAATATTATTTTTTACTAAAGCCCAAAATATTAAACATTATAAAACAATTCTCCTAACTAAAGCATGAAGATAAAATGAACTTTGGATAAAAATATCTTAATAAATATTTTGGTGCTTCATCTATTTTTTACAATCTACATCTTGATCTTTAACTTCTTGATTCCTCCTTTCATCATTTGATCATGATCATATTTATATTTGTTCCAAGTTAAAACTCTTTTTTTTTCTATTAAAAAAAGTAGTAAAATGTACCAAAACATAAAAATATGAATTTTCTTAAAAATATGCTTTAAATGTAGGTAAATGAATAATAACCTATAAATAAAATGCAGTGCAAAGATTTTTGTATTAATTTAAAGGTTGAAATTTACACTCCTTTACCAATACCTCTTAGCTAATATTTGTAACAAAATTAGTACATTGCATCCTCCTTCAAGCGCGAATACTCGTGATTGATAAGCTTGAAAATGGATAAATGACGAGTAATTCACAATAACCACTATTTTTTTTTTTGTTAAATGATTGTTAGCTGAAAATGTCCAAGGACAATTTCAAAAGTATAAAATGTTAAAGAATGAGTGTTACAATGACATGCAACAAATCAACATCAACAAATTGGACACACACACTCAAAATTAAATAACTAAACATATTATTAGTTTTGAAAATATGAACTCAATAAAATATGTAAATACATCCTTCCAAATAAACCTAAATAAAACCCAAGTTTTTCTACCATTTTTTTCCCTTCCAAATCAACACTTGACTAGCAAAAATTCAAATTGAGATGACATAAAATAAGTCACAATTAACCTAAGTAAAACAACATTGAGTAGAAAACCTCATAAAAATAACAAATTTGAGTAGAATAATGTTGCCTTTATCACTTTAGTACTTTGGATACAATTGCAAAAGATGTTCCTAACAAGTTCAATTGGAAGAAAGAAATGTGATAGAAAATGAGTAAAGTCAAAGAGGAGGGTGCATAGAGAAATGCAAAAACTTAAAAATGAGAAGAAGAAAAAAGTGAAAAGACAAAGGTGGTGGCCGAAAGAAAGAGAGAGAAAGATTAGGTAAAGGTGGTGGCTAAAAAGAGACAGAATGTGTGAGGTGATGATAGCAAGTGCGGGAAAATGATGAATGGAAATAAAATCATCACGAAGAGAGAAAAAAACTATCTAATATGGAGAAGATGTCCTCCTATAAAAGTAAAAACAAAATATTTTCTCAAATTTTATTTTAAGTTTCACTTACTATTGGACTAGCCTTAACTATAAAAAGTGATAATATAAATACTTCATATTATTAACTTATAATATTTGTTCAAATAATTTATTTTTTATTAGACAATAACTATATTAACAAAAATAATTTCAACCTTTAATTAAATTTTGAGTTTTCATAAATTATGTGTGTGTGTGTTTGTGCCATATAAGAAAATGAATTCTAATATAAAGTAATAAATATAAATTGGACTTAGTCTTCTACTTATACAACTATTTCATCCCCAACCTAAGAGGTCTTAACCTCAAGTTTGTATCAACATATATTGAGTGAATCCAAACAAATGATTTTATATTTATTTTTTTCTATTGTATAAGATTAAAAATAAAAATATATTTAGGGCCTTTAATGCTCCTTAGTAATGAGAAAGAAATTATTTGTCTTATTTTCTAGACTATGTTTAACAGAATTAGCTAAAATAAATTAACTAAAAGTTAAACAATTAGCTAAAAGCTAAAAAACTTAATTTGTTGAATCATAATTAATTGGTAAAATAGTTGAAAATATAAAATGATAAAAATGGACGTACTTATATAATATTTTTATATAAATTTCAATTATTTCATTTATCAAAATATATTTTAAGATATTTATGATTTTAGCTTTTAATTAATTTTAATGACTTGTAATTTTT
>JAMLFT010006880.1:0-15489 GCA_026544285.1 Pachyrhizus erosus
AATTTTGAAAAAATATTCTCTGATTAAAAATTATTAAATGATATAATAATTTATATAAATTTATTTATGTCATTTGATTTTTTTATTTAAATAATTATGTTTTAAAAAATTAATTAATTAATAATATATGACAATTAAACTATTTTTTACTTAGAAACAAACTCAAACATTTAAAAGGATAATTAGTAGAAAGATAAATATAAAATTTAGTGAAGAATATATATAAAGATAAAAATAATTATAAAAAATAATGCTTCGTAAATTTTGATAGAATATCGTATATTTTTTATGTTGGTTTTATTTTTTTTATATAAAATAAATAACGAATTTCATTCTTAAGGGTTTTTTTTTTCTTAAATAGTGTTTTCTTATTATTGTAAAAAGGCTAAAATCTCAAGAAACCTAACTCAAAACATGGTGTTTAGTGTGTTTCAATATATATATTTATTGAATAAGCTTTTAAATTAGTCTTTTAATGCTTAATAAAATATATCAATTTAAAAATTAAATTAATGACTATTAAATATTTGAGAGATTATTTATGCAATCTTATTATTTTATAAACTATTATTTATGCAATCTTGTTATTTTATAAACTAGTTAAGAGATAAAATAGTACTTTATAAACTAAAATTGATAGTTTTTTTTTCATATTGTAAAAAAATTCATAAAATATTCTATTTCATTCACTGCTTAACATATTAGAACAAAGATCAACTTCTGTTACACGAGTATAATTTTAAGTATTATTAATGTAAAGAAATTATTTTCAATATAATTTAGTAATATTTAATTCAATAAACACGTATAATATAATAATACATGATTTAATAGTTATATAATTTCAGCAAAATTATCGTAAAATTAAATTCATCTGACCAATGAAGAAAAAAGATTTTATTCGTAAAAATCGAAAAGATATATATAATAAATATGCAAAAATTCACGCAATGATGTAGACCCCTGTATGTATGAAGAAATTTTTAAACAAAATAAAATTTCCGTTTATTAATTAAATTGGAATGGGTTTTTTCTTATAATAAGAAATAAGGAATCAGATATTAGCATATAGTTGAGTGAAGGAAGAAAAGGAGGCGTTTAAAGTTATTAAATTTTCAGGCAAGGACCCCTGTGAATTTGGATATTATAGTTTGTTGGTTACGATAAACTTAACCTTATGTTAGAGAGACCACCGGTGATGTAAGTGTTGTGTTGGTGCATCTTGCAGTTGCAGGCAGGCATTTGGAGGCTAAAGAGAAGAGAGGAGAAGTCGGTTGAGTGAAGCGATTAGTTTCTGCCTCGCTCGCTCGCTCGCTCGCTCGCCGCGACAATGATGCTGGATTTGGGTCCGTTCTCGAATGAGAACTTTGACCCTAAGAAATGGATCAACTCGGCATGTCAGAGTCGACACCCTCAGAACTCTTTGGACAAACACCTCGTGGACATGGAGATGAAGCTCCAGATGGTGTCCGAGGAAATCGCTGCATCGCTTGAGGAGCAGAGCGCCGCCGCTCTCCTCCGCGTTCCCCGCGCCACTCGCGATGTCATTCGCCTCCGCGATGACGCCGTTTCTCTCCGTTCCGCTGTCTCCTCCATCCTCCACAAGCTCAAGAAGGTACACAGAATTTTCGGATCGGAGTAGCTTTCGAATCTGTCTTGTTTCTCCCTTAGGTTTTGGAACGTCGAAATCTGCCATCGCATTGGTCTCAGCAATGAATCAGTTATAATCACTGAATTGTAGTTTTAAAAAGCTTTTGATTTCCTTATAGATCCTTGTAGAAACTAGAGTTTGGTAACTTACGCGCCATTATGCATTATGCCACAAGCTATTGAATGATCTGAAATTCTGATCTGGTCATTGAGATCTAGTTGAAAGCAAGCACCAGTAAATTTTCTTTCACTTTTTTCATTCTTAATTTTCTTTTAGGCTGAGGGATCATCGGCTGAATCTATAGCTGCCCTTGCTAAAGTCGATGTTGTCAAGCAGAGGATGGAGGCTGCATATGAAACGTTGCAGGTGGGAATTGTTAATTTGCATTTTGGGAAGTTGTTAGCTCATGTTAATGAAATTCAGGGAGATTCTCTATGATGAGGCAAATTCACATAATTAGCAATTTAATAACAGGATGCTGCGGGATTAACTCAATTGAGTGCGACTGTGGAGGATGTATTTGCCAGTGGAGATCTTCCTCGTGCTGCAGAAACTCTAGCTAACATGAGGCGTTGCTTGTCTGCAGTTGGGGAGGTACTAATTTCCCCCTCTGGATACTTAACAAGTGCCTGAGGCTTCAGATTTATGATTTGGTTGTATATTTTTTTGTTTTCACATACCCTCGCATTATATATTTAGGTTGCTGAATTTGCCAACATAAGAAAGCAACTTGAAGTCTTGGAGGATAGGCTAGACAATATGGTGCAGCCTCGTCTTACAGATGCATTATCCAATCGCAAGGTTATAAATATATACATTGCCAAACACATTCTTACGGCCAATGATTTGCATTGAATCCCTTGTCTTAGCTCGTATAGCTGTATACAGGTTGATGCTGCTCAAGATTTACGTGGAATTCTCATTAGAATTGGAAGGTTTAAGTCTCTGGAATCGCAATATATAAAGGTTCATCTGAAACCAATAAAGCAGCTTTGGGAAGATTTCAATTCAAGAGAACGAGATAGTAAGCCAGCAAATGAGAAGAATGAGATAGAGAGGACATCAAGCAGTGGTGATTTTCAGTCAGTTTCACCAGCAATATCATTTTTCAGTTGGCTACCGAGCTTTTATGATGAGCTACTACTTTATCTTGAACAAGAATGGAAATGGTACCACTACTAGTGTTAGCTTACATTGTTTTTACTGTTGAACAAATATTTGGTTTAATTACTACTATTAATAATATAATAATATAATGTTACACTTTTGTTTGTCCTGTTAACTGCCACCAGTTGATTTTCAAGATTCTTTTTCCATGCAAAGTGGTTCGCATTGCCAATAATTCTGTACTCAAAACTTGGTGCTAATGGATTTTCATTTTCCATGTCAGCCTACTGAAAAATCAGCCGGCACAAAATGATACTAATCAAATTTGCATCATATTGAAGTAGCATAATAAAAGCATTTGAGATGTTGCTTGCAGGTGTATGATTGCTTTTCCCGAAGACTATAAAACTCTTGTCCCAAGGCTACTAAGTGAGACTATGATGGCTATAGGTTCCAGTTTCATATCACGTATCAACCTTGCTATTGGAGATGCTGTTCCAGAAACAAAAGCACTGGCTAAAGGTGGTTCTTAGATCTTTGGAATGGTTTCCTGTCAGAGAAAGATGTTAGCTTTGTTTGCATATTTTTTATTTTTCATTGCATATACCACTATAGAACTTTTCACAATATAACAATGGCTACCCTTATTGATCTTTTTAAGTGATAATGTATTTGAGTCCCTGCACATCGTGCTGTTTTTATATGTAAATAAAAATCTAAAATAAATGTAGATGTAGTGCTCCATGGAGAAACTATCTTGGTCAGTTGTTCATTAGTTCTTGTTCCAATGAATTGTTCTTTCTGCTCACTTGTGAAAAGAATTTAATGATAAATGACTAACGTAACTTGTAGTTTACTTAGAGCTATATAGAAAAAAATAAAATAAAATTCTGCTAATCTACTATAGTGAGGTCCAATATATGTAATTGATCACGGTTTACTAATTATTGCATCTTTATTAATATTGAGTTCCTTGGTCCCTTATATCATTTATCTCAATGGATCATGAAATCTTATATTTCATTCCTTTTTTGTCTCTCTTAATTGACCTTTTGAATTTGATTTATAATAGTGTTCACAAAGAAACCAGAGTTTTAAGTTTAGAACTGTGATAATCCTCTGTATATCTTTCATTTAACAAAAACTGTAAGATATTTTAGCTATTTTGCTTTGGTTAACTCTACAAGATGTTGATATTTTGAGCTTATGAATCTTTATAGGTTTGTTAGATATTTTAGCTGGAGATATGCAAAAGGGTATTAAGATTCAGACAAAGCATCTGGAGGCCTTGATTGAATTACACAATATGACTGGGACCTTTGCAAGGAATATTCAGCACTTATTTTCTACTTCTGATGTCCGGATTTTAATGGATGTACTGAAAGCTGTGTATTTGCCTTATGAATCGTTTAAACAGAGGTAAAAGTGTATTTGAATTTAGAGGATAATTGAAAAAAAATGATAAATTAAGTTTGGCTGATTATGCCTTTTGGCATATGGCTTCAGTATTATCGAAGAACTGGGTGGGTCTACTATGGGAGAGAATGTTAGCTTCATATCTCACAATTTATGTTTCAAAATGTAGAAATATAAAATAAGAGGAACAGAAAGATAAGAAACCACTGGCCTTTTTTAATGCACTTTTAAGGGAATCTTACAGGTATGGACAAATGGAGCGTGCTATCCTTTCCTCTGAGATTGCAGGAGTAGATTTAAGAGGAGCTGTTATTCGAGGGGTGGGAGCCCAAGGTATTGAACTCAGTGAAACAGTTCGCAGGATGGAGGAGTCTATTCCCCAAATAGTTATACTTCTTGAAGCAGCTGCAGAGAGGTGCATAAACTTTACTGGAGGTTCTGAGGCAGATGAGCTAATTCTTGCTCTTGATGACATAGTGTTACAATACATTTCCACTTTGCAAGAAACTCTCAAATCACTGAGAACTGTCTGTGGTGTGGATTATGGAACTGATGGTACTGTCAAAAGGGAGATGGAGAAGAAGGATGGAAATCAAAATGTTTGGAGAGTTGATTTGAACTCAAATGAGGAGGAATGGTCCATAGTCCAAGGGGCATTGCAGATCCTGACGGTTGCAGATAATTTGACAAGCAGGTCTTCTGTATTTGAAGCATCTTTAAGAGCCACTCTTGCTAGATTGAGCACAACTCTATCTTTCTCTGCATTTGGTTCAAGTTTAGACCAAAACCAGACTACAAATAGTAGTGTAGACGGGGAACCATCTTATGGTGGAAGGGCTGCCTTGGATATGGCAACATTGCGGTTGGTTGATGTGCCTGCGAAGGCCAGGAAACTCTTTAACCTTTTGAATCAGGTATATATAAGATTACCTTTATTGTAGTCTCATTTTTTCTTTTGGTTTAGAAGTAGATAGAAGGAATAGTGAGTAGATTGTAAATTTGAAATTGGTAGGAACCTTAAAGATATAATAGTGGGAATCTATCATATAACCTTATTCTTTTAACACTCTTTTTGAATCTTCCTGTCTTCCTCCTGCAGTGTGCTGAAATGTGGTGATGATTTAACTACCCCCATCCCCCCTCCCTAAAATGCTAATTATTCACATTGGTAAATAAGTTTATGCCTGTGATTTTCAATGAATGTGATTCATTGCTTTTTTAAGACCAAAAGATTGCCTTGCTGTTCCTTTTTCTATGTGCTGACATACTTTGTCATACCACTTCAGACACTTTTCTTTGCCTTTTTATTCTCAGGTCTAAGATTAAATGTCACTATTTTTTGCAGTCTAAAGATCCTCGATTTCATGCACTTCCCCTTGCATCTCAAAGAGTTGCAGCATTTGCAGACACAGTTAATGAACTTGTATATGATGTCCTCATATCTAAAGTACGGCAACGCCTCAGTGATGTGTCCCGTTTGCCAATTTGGTCATCAGTTGAGAAACAAGGAGCCTTTCCTCTCCCTACCTTCAGTGCATATCCACAGTCCTATGTTACCAGCGTTGGTGAATATCTTCTTACTCTACCCCAACAACTGGAGCCGCTTGCTGAGGGAATCTCTAACAATGAGATCAATGATGAAGCGCAGTTCTTTGCAACTGAATGGATGTTCAAGGTAACTCATAATATCCAGGAAGATCAAAGTTAAACAGATTCAGTTTTCTGTTTTATCAGCCTGTTTGTTTAAAAGCTTTTTTTCACATGCAAAAATCACGCCCACTTTTAAAAACATCACTTTATAATTAGTGTGTTCGAGCTTTTTAAAAAAGTAAGAATATTAAAAAAAATCAGATTTCTGATTATTTTGAGAAGCTACCGAGTTGCTTAAAAAAAAAAAGGAAACTAAAATATAACTACCTTTTAAAATGAAAAGTGTTTTTGTAATTGCAACCAAACAAAAAACAGCTCCATCTTTACATAGAATATCCCCGTAATGTGAATCAAGTGTCATCTTTTCCGGCAATTTGATCTGAATGCTTCAGCATGATGCTAATATTCTTGACACAGCATTAATTTGTTTGCTGCCTGATATATATATATGTCTGTTTTCAATATCGAGCCTGCCTACACGATGCTCGGATAGCTTAGAAATGAAAATTTTCCCTTTATGACATGGCAATAAAAATTATCGCCAAAAGTGAGGAAGACAGGCTTAGGCTTGTGCATTAAATAAGAATTATTTAAAATGATTCTGACCTTGATGTCCTTAGACCACGAATCTCTTTTCTGTCTGCACATTAAATGACTAATTGCACAAACTTTTTTCGGTTGATTGCGTTAAACTTTAGGTTGCAGAGGGTGCAACTGCACTTTACATAGAGCAGTTGCGTGGGATTCAGTACATTTCAGATCGTGGAGCCCAGCAGCTATCAGTTGATATTGAGTATCTTAGTAACGTGCTTTCTGCTCTGTCAATGCCAATTCCTCCAGTTCTGGCTACATTCCAAAGTTGTCTTTCTACTCCAAGAAACCAGCTAAAAGATCTTTTAAAGACAGATTCAGGAAACCAACTTGATCTGCCAACAGCAAACCTTGTCTGTAAGATGCGGCGAGTGAATTTGGATTCATGAATGTTCCTTACTAACTTCAAGCAATTGAGCCCCTTCCACCCGGTCCGTCTTTCCAGACATGCTGAGGAGATTCTTTTACATCGGCAATGCCTACTTGCAGTTTTGTCTTGTGGGTGAACATACCTACTTGCATATTGAATTTGTAACTAGTTACAAAAAGGTATACAATCTGTTGCATATTACCTTTGGTTTATTGAGAAGATTAGGCTGTCAGCATAACAATTTATTATTGTTACTTTCTTTCTTTCCCTTGTAACGTTTTTGTTTGAAGCCAATCTACGAAGATGGAGTTCTCGCGTGAAAGTAATTTTCCATGTCTCATCCATCACTTTTTGTATTTATGTGCAGATGTCTAATTTTGTTCAAATAAATTTAACAAACTTATTTTAATTTTAAAATATTCAAATGCAAACTGAGAAGCATAGTTAAACATTGTTTTGAGTAAATTCTGCAGCAAGTCCCAAGGTCTGAAAGGGTAAAGAAAAAGAATGGCTCTCATGTGACTTTTTCAAGTGGCAAATCATGCGAAAAGTTTATGTTTATTTTTCTTTCAGTTTCAATATTTAAATAATTGATGCTGTGTAAAATTATATATAATTATTTTTATTATCTAATTATTCTGTCACATTTAAACATATTAAAAAATACTTAAAAAAGACAATAAAAATTGTTTGACATTAGTTGTAAAGAAAAGACTTAAATATCAATTTGAATTATGAAAATAATATATTTTTAATTTTTATTATTTTTTAAATAATGTCATAATAATAATTTTAATAATACAATGACTTATTATATATAAAAAGTTTGATTAAATAATTATGTATATTTTTTTTGTTAATCTGTGTTTTTAAATTTTTCATTAATCAAGTTAATATTATTAACTATTTTGAACATATAAAAATTTAAGAATACAATTTATTAAAAAAATTGTATGTGACTATTATGTTAAACTCTTTAATAATATATTACTAGATTGTTAAAGTCTTATTATAATATTATTTAATGTTATTATTTAATTATAAAGTCTAAAATAATAAATAATAATATTTAAATTATCAAAATAAAAAGATTTTTTAAGAATTAAAACAAAAAATATTATTTTTCAAGGACTAAATTGATAATTAAGTCTAAAGAAAATATTTTCTTTTTATGGACATTAAATATAAGTAAGGATTAATCAAAATTTATAAAAAAATATTCAGAAAAAAACTAACATAAAAATTTAAAATTTTTACATAAAAAAAAATTACTTTCAGAAAAACATCTACTAAGTGAAATCTAGGATGATTAATATGAAATTTGTATAAATAGAAATGAGCATAGAATACAATTTTAAGTTATTTTTTTAAAGATAAAAAGGTTTAATTATAATTTTTAATAATTTTTTACTTAAATTTAATATCGTAATTTTTTATAATTGTTGAAATATAGCTGTTCTATTTTTTTTTTTTTTACCTAAAACGTTAGAGGTTCATTTTTTTTATTAAAATATTCATACCCTAAATTGACTATTTTTTAAATTCTTTTTTCTTTAAAATTCACCCGCAATCAGAAAATCTTAAAATATCTCCCATTTTGAAACTCAAGTTCGCTTTTTATATCCTTCAACATTTAAATTTCATTAAAATATCCAAGCATTGACTCTTAAATTATCTTATATTCTAAATTCATCTTATACTTCCAATTATTTGAGTACAAAATAAAGATTTAAAGGTTTTCTTTTAGTAAAACACTTGTATTTAATAAAGATTCAACAAACACACTTAAAGATATTTTTGTAACATTAGAAGGCTCATAATTAAATATAAGATTAAGAGAGTAAATAAGTTTTGCAAAGTCTAATGATAAATAACTAAAGATAGATTAGAGGTTGCGACAAAATGAATCATTTTTCTACAAAGTAGATTTACATTTGAACTAAAAAAATATAAACTTACAAGATAATATGCATTCATGAATTGAAGTTTAATTCATTTTGGGGTTCAATAGTTATTTAAGGTTTATTTTTCTTATTTTTAATGTAATTTTTATATTTAATTTTGATGAAATAAGTTCATATGTTTTTTAAAGTTTTCTAAGTCAGTTTTTGTTATTTTTATGTTTCTTAAACCTTTATGATGGTTAGTTGGTTAGTGGGAAGTAATTTCTTGTGAAAAATAAAAGTCTAATTAAAAGAAATTGCTAATGAATAATTAAGGCTTAGTAAAAGTGTTAGTGAAAATTCATTATATATGAATCAATGATTATAATGCTTAGCCTATAAATAGGAGTCTCTTATAATCTTTCAATGCAAAATTTGTAAATAAATCACATTAAATATTTTTTTTATTGTATGAATTTTTTCTTTGTTTTTGGGTTAAAATTTTTATAATGTTACTTCTATTGACATGTCACAATTAATTTTAGATCTTGATAACTTTGATTTTATTAATAGGTTACTATTATAATTAAATTCTTAATTTTATCATTTTATTTATTTTTAAGATGATTTAAGTTTATCCATATCAATATTAAAAAATAATTTTTTTTAATTAATTTCAATTAAGTTGAGTGAACTTGCGTAACTACAAAATATAAAGGAGTTTTAAGTAGGAAAAAAAATGATAAAAGATGTAGATTGTGACAACTATAAATACACTAATAAACTTACTTTTTAGTAAAAAAGTTATTGAGATCAAAATTGTGGAGTACTAATAGCAAAATCTTAAAAGTTCAATTCAAGCTAAAAAAAAAAATAAAAGGATTTATTTTTCTGTTAATATAAATGACTGAAGTTGCTTTGGTATGTTGAAATAGTTTCCAAGTATAAACTGATTTCATCAATCGTAAGGTAGTTGTTTCTGTATCCAACGAATTACTTTCTGCACCTTTTTTACATTCCGAAAAAGCAAATTCAGAATGTAGAATTAGATTTCCAAATTGGTGACATCTTTTACATTATACCGTATGCCATATTATAGGAAATAGATTACTAAATAAGCACTTAAACAATGGTAAACAAAAAGAGACTCTAATACATCTCTACATATCACTCATTCTGCATTTAGAACTTGAAAAAAAAACTTAATTTTGTAAATATAATTATTTTCAATTTTTAGTTATCTTGTCAATATTTTTTCAAAAACAGCAGTAAAATACAGAGATACTTCTAACAATATTGAGTAGAATGTTGATGACATGTCAAGAATTTTTTGAAATTTTTTTGAAAAAGGTTGTCCACCAAAATTTTAGTGGTTTCAAAGGAAATTGAATCCAAATTCACGAAAAAGATGAGAAATAATTCCAAATCTCTACTGGCATCAACCTACATTTGCTCGTCTCTAGTCACTATGACACAAATTTTATAAAGTTTATGTAAAATACTCGGAACAAATTAAATATTTTCAGCTTTTGTGTGACTCTTATTTTCTATTTAATCTCCACACAAAATTTTTAACTCACATCAGAAAGCTTCAAACAACACGGAGAAAAAACAAGTTATAAACAGTCATAATGCGTGAATTAAAATTACATATCATGTGCAATGGGTAAAATTTATATTTTAATGTTCTTGCATTTTATTAATTGAAGGGTTACGAGACTCAACTATTTCTACATTTAGAAAGTGAATGGCAAAAAGAAACTTCCAAAAAAAATTTATTAAAACAGCCACGCCATAAGATCTTTTTTTTTTTACCCAAAATAACATGATTTATGTACAGAGAAAATACCTGAGATTAAACAAAAACTAATCTGTGTTAGAATCCGTAAAACTAATATCCCCTTGGATCCAACGAGTAAACCTCCAATTTAATCTATTTCCAACTATTATCCTCTCATTTTAGTGGTCCCTAAAATTAAAAATCAAACTATTTAAATAGTCCTAAAAAATTATAAATCATGATAAACATACCTCCAAATATTAAAATATGCTTCAAATTGATCCTTAAATTTTACTAGAATATATTGAAATATTAAAACAATAAATATTCAGTACTTTGAGAATTAATTAAACAATTTTATTATTTAAAAGACTGCTAATGAAAAAAAAAGGGTAATAATTTAACGATGTATTTAGTTTATTTAGCCCAAAAATAGAACTTATATCTTATCAAACTATAACTTCTTTAATCCACACAATCCTGATATCATTTTAATTTGGCAATGCGTAGAAACCTAGCTAAGAGTAATAAAACAAGATCAGAAAATATTTTAAGTATTTTGTACAACATTCGAAAATGGCAACGGATAATCATTATAAGTTCCGTACAGGCGCTTTCATTTGCTAAGACATCAAGTCATCGAATTTACCAATCCATATCGAACGCAAGGCAATTCCGAAGACAAAAAACATATATCTTCATTTTCACATTTGTTTTGATAAATTATTTCATGACTTACACTTGGTAACTAAAGAAAAACAGTTTAAACACGAGAGGAAGAGACTCGGGAATAAATAAAAAAAAGCATTGCTGGGTCATTACTCCAAAATCACTCATTTTATTTCCTTGAATCATTATAATCTTTAAGATCGCATGTTCAAAGTATGTATGACCACTCCTAGGTTCAAGGATTTGACTGCCATTTTGAATAATATAAAGTAAATCGCTTTCTCCAGATATCAAAAGAATAAGATTAGTTTTCATTTAGCCTCGTTTCTTATAACAACAGGTGATGATTGTTATCCTGCACATATCACCTCTACAAACAATCTATAGCCATCAAAGATCACAAGGACATTTGTGTTCCCGAACACCAAATTAAACGCTCTTATCCAGATGAGAGACAATTACCTCTAATCACCCAGACAATAAAGGTAGCATGATTGTTCATGAAAGGAGACATTCCGCAAATGTCAATAATTTCTGGCTATCGAATCACCCGGCAAAGACAACCAAATTCCTGTATTTACCAGTCCTTTCAATTTTCTATTCAAACACTCTGTAAATCAAATATGGTTTTTATAGAACATGATTCACACCATTCTGTAATTACCATTCCAAACCAGTTCCCAATTGGGTAAAGTAACTAACTGCTTACTTGTACTGGACTACATGCATAAATCTTTTCCCCATCGAAAACCCATATTAAGAATGACATCAGGAAACTAGGGAATAAAAGAAATTCTCTAATCAGGATAAGATCATATCGGATGATATCACAACAAATATATTATAGATATGATGCTATGGATTTGGGAGATAACTAACAACAGATTCAGTAAGTTTACCTATATCTTCTAAACTGGTGCCTTCAGAATGTAGTTCAATGTCAAATTCATGTCAGAACAAGCAGCATTTTTTAAACCTGTGTTGGTTTATATCAACTTAAGACACAAAGGTAATGAAACAAAAAAGAAACGGGGGAAAGAAAACAAACATTTCTATGCTGAACAAATATCAATCCATTTGTCTCAGGATATAAGATTCACATGTTACCTCAATACAAGAGAAAACCATCCCCCTCGGCAGCAATGACAATCATTCATGTAATTTTGTGTTGGACATCTTAAATCAATCAATTGATTTCCAGAAATGAGAAAAGAAAGACTACACACAATGCTTCAGAGATGAATTGTCATTAATAACTTAAATCAAGGTGCAAAACAAATTGTAAGAAAAGTTACAACAGTGAAATACCTACCTCAACCCTTTTCTCCATTAATAATATTGATGAAAGGGAGATTGTATAGTCTCAACAAAGCTCTGAGATGGGAAAAGAGTAAATCCACCCTTGATGATGACAAAAAAACTCAAGACTCCAAAGGCACATATTTATGCAAGTCTGGGGATATTAAAGACTACCTTTTTTAAATTCAAATTCTGACATCTATCAAGAAATCCCACTAATTTGAGCAAATTGGACTTCAAGAAGACCTTCTGTAGCTATGCTTAACAGGGGAGCGGGAGCGCGACCTGCTGCGATCACGGTATCTGTCTCTACCTCCATTTCTTCCATTCCTCACCCTATAGTCCATCCCCCTTCCCCCATCTCGATAACCTCTAACATCACGCTCCCGAGACCTTTCACGATCTGAGTCTCTATCTCTATACCTATCCCTCTCCCTATTGTGATCCTTATCCCGATGCCTATCCCTATCACTTGAATCACTTCGTCTCCTCTCATACTCCTTCTCCCTCTGTTTCCTCCGTTCTTCTGCCTCTTTTTCCCGAGCTAATCTTTCCTCTTCATTAGCTTTTTCCTTAGCAGCCTGAAAAAAGTGCCAGCTTATAACAAGAAACATTTTATAAATTTTTTAGTGTGTAAATTAGTTCAAGACAAGAAAACTAACCTTATACTCATTTATGAAGTCACGAACCATGCCATAACCAACATGCTGTTTTCCTGTGACATGAGACTGAGTCCTTTCTGCAGCATCATTTGCCACAAGAAAAGAACCACATATTTCACAGAGAGCCATTTTCTTCTCCTGACCAAGCATCAACACCTTATCATTTTGAGGTTGTGTTAAAGCTGTCTTCTCAGAATTAAGTGTCTCCACCTGTAATAGAAAGTTCCCCCAGTGTCCCCCCCCCCCCCACACAAAAAAAATAAAATTAACCCAAGGTTCTTCAGATTTGCCAGAGCTAAATCTTTATATGTTCATTTTTATATGCAAGGGAAAAAAGGTATTGAATAATCTTCAGCACCTTTCTCATAAGAGCTTCAGCTTCATCAACCTTCCCAGCTTCGCCAAGAGATTCAACTTGTTCCAGAAGGTTCTTTATTTTCTCCTCCAGCACAGACAGCTGCTCAGATTTTTCGGCTGTCAGGGGTGGCGGTGGTGCTGGTTCAACCTCTTGCGAAAGACGTTCTCGCCCACGTCTTACTCTTCTATCCAAGTCCATCACCTGTGATTATTACAAAAAAATATGAAGAATGATTCATCAACATACAAACAAGAGTAAATTCCAGAGTGTTGGGAGGGTATGTCAACAGGAAGGTGACCTACCAATTTCTCACAAAATTGAGCAAGTTCAGCTTCAAATTTGGGTACATATGCATCATGTCTTGGAGATTTCTCAAAGCTGAAGTAAAAAATACAGTAAAACTCATTAAATCTGAAGCTCAACTATATAAATATGGAACACTCTAAAAACAATGTACTGAGACTTGTGCTTTCATTTATTGGCATATCTTGTTATCGAATGTCAACATATGGAAAAGTAAAATCGGAAAAGGATAGTAAACTTCTGAAAAGAAGCAGCATCAGTGAGGTCTGTGTAGTGAATAAACAACCATAGCACCAATTGAAGCAAGGATTGTGAAATTTAATTGAATATAGTAATAAATAAACTGAAACAGACTAGTAATAATACTAGGATCTACCTTACAATGAAATTACCAAGCAACACAACATCAAACCAACCTCAACACATAGATAGAGGATTAACAGTAGCAAAATTTTCGTAATAGATGCACACGGGAAACCATTGTCTAAAATTAAAGAAAAGTAACATTACATCTTCATATGGGCATGCCCAGCTATCAGAAACGTAATAGTTTTCACACAGATTTATTCCCGAATTTCTGCTGCAAGACTAAAGAAGTTCCAATGTTCCATACAACCCACCATTAGAATCTCATACAGCTCACTTACAAAGCCTGGATTATATAAAAATAAATTTACTTGTTCACCTTTCTTTCAACTTCGGGTCATGTATTCTTGGGCAAGGTCCTGCATCAAAATTTACCGCACATTAAGCAAAAGAGAAAAAAATGAAATCCAGCCACAGCCATCACAATAAAGAAAATCCATATGGTTGCCGAGGAAATTCAATTCAATAGATATATGAATTTATTAACTGACCTCACTCAAAGCTCAAAAAAAAAGACACTGTGAAACGAAGCCATCACAACAATCTAATACATGAAGTAACAGTATAGTTGAATAAACATCACACGACAGAGTATTCAAGTTGAAGAATCTGTGATAGAATTGAAACGCACCGAGATCACTGCGCGTGTTGACGAAGAGATCGTGAGGGCAAAAGCGCACCATGTAGAATCCACATACTTCCTTATCGTCCCAACTGACTTCCTTATACCCCTTTCTTTCTTCCTCCGTCAAGTTGCGCGCTAAGAAATTCACCACAGTAACAACAAAACAAATTCATCAATTTAGGAGCAGTGGATTTCGTGAATTGAGAATGCAAAAAAGGGACATATATACCTGCACCCATGAGTTCGTCGAGCAGAGCTCTCTGGGCGTCCATGATGAAATGAAGACAAGGGGTAACCCTAATTCAAATAAATTCTTATCGGAATTGGAATTGGAATGAAAACGGAAGTGTAGAGAAGAAAGGATTGCGAATTTGGTTTATAGGGTAGGGTTTGAGTGCGTGCCCTGAACACTAGTTAAATGGACAGTTACCACTTTTTTTTTTATCCTTTTTTCATATTTATTCTTAGAGTAAAATGTACAAATTTCTCATTCTATTTATACTTATTACATTCAATATCTTTTTATTATTTTTTAATTAAAAAATATTATTAATTTAGTATTTTATCACTTCATAAACTTAATGAAAATAATTTTTTTATTTTTTTAAGATAAATTATTTTTTTAATAATTTATCAACTCGTTTAATATTATTAATATAAAAAATTTAAAATATAATTAATAAAAAATTACACATATTTATATTTTTATATTTATTGACGATACAATAAATCAATAGATTATTAACATTAATATTATAT